>JAGVVM010000589.1:0-11903 GCA_019149425.1 Psidium friedrichsthalianum | reverse complement strand
AAAACCTTATCTAGCATTTCTTGCAATTGCACCTTAAGCTCTTTTAACTCCGACAACGCCATCCTATAAGGTGCTTTCGAAATCGGCTCCGTCCCAGGGGCCAATTCAATTACAAATTCCACTTCTCGATCCGGGGGCAATCCAGGCAACTCTTGAGGAAAGACGTCCGGAAACTCACACACAACTGCCACCTCCTCTAATTTGGATTCCACCACTGTGGGATCCGACACAGATGCTAGAAACCCTACACATCCTTCGTCTAACAACTTGGTTGCTTCGAGCGACGAAATCCAAGGTATCGAGGTTCCTCCTCGACTCCCTACAAACTCATATCTAGGGTGACCCATTGAACCAAACTGGATCACCCTACTACTGCAATCAATAACTGCCCCATGCTTAACTAACCAGTCCATTCCCACTATAACATCAAAGTCATGCATGGGCAAAACAACCAAATCAATAAACTCGTTTCTATCTCCCAGAGTTATTTTACACCCCTCACATCCTAACGAAGCAATCACTTTATCTTTTAAAGGGGTTTCCACATGCAGCAATATAGTCAATGGCTTCACATCCATGCCAACCAACTTAATAAACTGTTCTGACACAAATGAATGCGACGCCCCAGGATCAAACAATGCATATGCTGCATGGCCACAGAGAGAAACGGTACCTGTGATCACGCCAGGCGCATCCTCAGCCTCTTTTCGCGCCAAAGCGTACACCCTTCCTTGCACTGGCGGTCTAATCGGCACGTTCTGCTGCACTGGTCGCACTGGTGGTCCCGTCCGCGGCCTCTGCGGTGGGGCTTGTGGTGCAAAAGCCCGCTTCGTGCAATTCCTAGCAAAGTGCCCCGTCTCTCCACATACGAAGCATGCTCCCGTCTTTCTTGGGCAGGGACGATTTCCATGGTTCTGCCCACACTCATTACATCTGGGCCCACCAATATGTATAGGTTTCCTTAAATCCTTACGAATGGGTGGCACAAATTTCCGGCTATCCGCCATCGGCCTTTTGCCGAAATTCCTTTGATCCCGTCTCGGCACAAATCTCGACCCCGACGAGGCGATCCTATCCATCGTATCCCGTTCCAACTGTTGTGCCAACTCATACATCTCGTTGTAATCCCTCAGTCCTGAGGTAATTATCTGACCTCTCAACTCTGGCTTCAAACCTTCACGGAACTTTCTTGCCTTGTCCCATGGGTTTTGAAGAATCCGACGAGCAAACTTTGACAGCCGCGCGAATTCGCCTTCATACTGATCGACCGTCATTGATCCTTGACGCAGTCGCAGAAATTCTTCTAGTTTTCTTTCCTGGGCAGCTTCAGAAAAATACTTGCCGTTGAAGGCTTCGCAAAACCCTGCCCACGTCCGTGCAGTTCCTACCGGGAAGACCCGCTCTCTAGTGGCCTTCCACCAATCATCTGCGATCCTTTGCAGCTGGTACTCTGCCAGCATAACCTTGTCATCATCAGTACACCTCAGCACCGCAAAAGCCTTCTCTAACTGCTCAGTCCAGAATGAGGCTACTTCTGGTCCTCCAGTTCCATCAAACTTTGGCGGATGCAGCTTCAGAAACTGCTCTACCAAATGGGGCGCTTGTCGCCCTTCAGCACCCTGGGCTGCGGCAGTCCTATCTCCCATCTGCCTACCCATGACAGTTCCCATCTCTGCTATTATTCTCATCAGATCCCTCACAGTTGGCTCGCCCCCTTCTCGAGCATGCGGTTCCCCCACAGCTGGTGCTTGTGAACCTGATGCACCCCCAATGCCTCTGCCCCGGCGACTCATGCTTCTCAATTGAACCTACTAAACCCTGCTACAATTCCATCAAGGAATTAGCAGTCTAAACTACAACTCTAGGCGACTCACGCCTAAAACGATAGGCCAGAACATAAACTACAGACAGAGCAATCACAGCCCTAAACAAAACACGGGCAACATCTATGCCTTAAACTTACCTCTGGTCCCGACGCACCTGTAAAGTACTACTCAAGAACTACTATAGGCACGCAATTCAATACAAGCCAGCAATCAACACAGATATTCAATCACAAGCGCCAAACAAGTCTCACACGACTTATTCCCATTCTAACCCTACTTAAGGTCTCACTATCTATCCATTCCCAAATCAGTCATCCTTATAACTCCCAACCTCGATTAGTCTCAGATCGAGCAGACCTTGCTCTGATACCACTCAACGGGAGGCTGTCACGCCCCACCCCCTCCTCGGGCGACCTCACGACAGATCCTCCGATACCCACGGTCATCGTTGAACGGCCAACCAAAATGCGAACGCCCAGGAAACGTCGCGGCCGAACAACGGTACAGCAGACGCTAACGAAAGCGCAATACAACCCTGACAAGCGTACATGCAATGGATAGAATGCTGACAGTAGCCAATTCAAAGGAACTTAGACAAATACTTGATTATATAAAAGGAACACCCTGTACATATATATATACTAATACAACAGAGAGTTATATATATACATACAAACAGTCACCTGAACTGGCTACCAAAAAGGGACTCTCAAAAGCCAGCACACTCAAAAATGGTGCTCAACCACAGACTCCCAAAAACTATGGCAGACCAACTAAAGCTAGTCGGTCTCTGCTCCACTGTCCTCTGAGGATGGCAGCTCCTCGGGATCAGACTCCACCGGCTCCACATACTCGGGCTCATCTGCCAGCTCTGCTATATCATGGGGGTCATACTCATGGCCGTCGATCTCCATCGGCCAGTCCTCCTCAGGCTCCTCCTCGTCCATAGGCTCGGGGTTGATGACCTCACCACCAAAGGTCACAGGCTCGACAGCTCCAAACTCGTCCTCACTCTGGACGTCTATATCCATACCGATGATCGGTCCTCGGTATATCAGAGCTCGCCTCTCGTACCACGCCTCGAACTTCAGAGGTACTAGATAACCTGTACCCTCATCTACCCAGACGGTGGACTCCCTACGCTTATATACAGTATTATTCGTACTACGGTAGATAGACTCCCACTTTTCTATCTCATGTGGCTCACCAAAAAGTACACCTAGGTTCTCCATCCTATGGGTGCGGATCTGAAATGGCGATCAGCCTCAAGTGAGTCTATATGACTCAGTGAGCAAACATAACAACGGACACACAATATTCACATGCATATAAATCAAGTCAATGATACAAGATTATATGCAGTATAAGATGCTCACTCTCAGCAGTGCAATCACATCGGTATGCATGAATCGAACTCACGTTCATTTATATTTCACACAATAGGTTCTTTAGGGGATCTCTTGAATCATCCCAGAACTTCGAAGTCTTAGGCTTCAAGCCGTGCCCGTGCATGCATACTGCACATCAGGCCATGCCACTGTCCACGCAGAAGCGTCACAGACAGGCATGCTTATCGCTCCAGCTACCCAGTGCCTTGCACATTCGGGCGCCCTCGGCAAGCAAAGAGGCTGCAAGCCGGAACTACGACACCACCCGTTCTCGATACCAATCTCAGCATTGGTCGAGCCGTTCTCCATTTTCAGTTCATCGACTCGCCCATATAATGTGTCGTGCAAAACAATTAACATGCTCAGCCATGTTATTTAAATTCACACAATCAAGCACACCACCAAATAATTATACATTCACACAATTCCACAGGCGAGTTAATCTCTCATACAACTAATAGACAGTCGCTAAATCAAACAAGCAATTAAATGCTCATTTCTCTCAATTTAGATACTCAGAGAGGTGGACACTTAAAATAGAGAAATTCCATCTATAATAATGTCTAACAGATGCACAATCTATTCCTCATCGACTAAATTTCACGATTTAGGAAGATTGGAACCGATGGGTCTTGGTTCGCTAGATCCCAGTCTCATTGAACTACTCAAATTTGTTACTCACTCAATAGAGTATTCGGTCACCCTAGACCACCAAAAATTTCCAGATTTAAGTCTCAATCAACTTAGCAATTCAACTCATGCTTTAACCGAAATAATGCAACCGGATTTACCCTAATTAGAACCGATTTTAAGGTTAAATTTTCACAGATTTTTGGGCAGCAAAACCCTCCTGTTCTAGCCCTAACATACTCACAATAAACCGGCACAATCAAGTATAATGGGTCACCGAATCACCTCAGCAAAACAGAACAGCAAATTAAACAGAACCGGTTCAAGAGAAACCTGTTTTCAACTCAACATCAACTATCCATTTCATGGAATAAACCAACCTAATCTCTACCAATCTGACCTCACATAATCAGGGATAGGTTTAGAAGAGTTTACTCACCAAAACAAGCTTGAAAGTCCACAAATTGAGGCAGCAAACTTGCTGCAAAACAGAACCCAACACAAAAAATGAAAACCGGCGAAACAGAAAAAAAACAGAGCAGACTTTGAATCAGTACTGCGATTTCTGTAGAAGGTTTTTTGAAGATCCACTTGAAGATTATCGAAGCTTGAGGTCTTACGAGTACACAGGCGAAAACGGAGCGCGATTTGGAGTCCAGACGACCCCGAACGAGCCGATTCCGTCCGAGCGCGCGTGCAGGGACGCGAGAGAAACAGCTCTCGGGAAGGGAGGATTTTTGGCCCGAAAATGAAGAGATCAATGAGAGAGAGAGAGAAAGAGAGAATGGTCAATGGCTTCTTGGACAAGCCATGGTGAAGCTTGTTGAACAAGCTTTGCAAAAAGTCAAACCACGGTCCAATCCGGGCGCGACACGTGGCCAGAGGGGGTAAGCTTGAAGAAAGTCAAATCAATGGCCAATCCGAGCGTGACACGTGGAGGAGTCATCAAGGTTGGTCCAAAAGTCAAGCAAGGGTCCAATAGAGTGATGACAAGTGGCCTCAAGATTAGATTAAATTTATTTTTACTTAACCGCGAAGAAACGAGACTCGGCGGTTCGATCGGGAGAGTGAACTTTTGAAAATTTCAAGAGTATACTCAAAACGCTCACAAAGACGAGGTGACCTCAAATCTAAAGTCTAATCTCACTAAAAACACACTGAACCCAAATTGAGAAGACTGGAGCGAACCGGGGGCAAAACTGACAATTGCACTTGTCGCCCCTTTCGTGGCACCCCTTACTAATTCCAACCTTCTGAATCTCACTGTGGTGCTCAATTTAGCTTTTGCAACACCCTAAGACCTTCGATTGTCCTAAATCAGAAATCCGTATCGTGGTCAATTCCATCGACTCGCAATTTAGCAAATAACTCAGGCCAACGGGCGGCGGTTAGGAGATACGCGTATCGACCGTTAAGTCCACGTACTTTAAATCCTAAATCGCCATTCCCACTTGGTCGGCCATCCCGAGGTGATCAATCTCGACTGAGATTTGACTATAGTGCAAGCGACGAAGTAAATCCATTCTATTAGACATCTGATAAAAGGGTCGAAAATTCAGGGCGTTACATTTTGGCTTAACCAACGTCCCAGCGATGTTTTGCACCCTAATGAACAGGTACTTCAACCCCGTTCCTTGATCAATTTTGTGGTGTACTTAGATGATATTGTTATCTATAGTCGGACGCTCGAAGAGCACGTCAAGCACCTTGAGCAAATATTCAAATCTTGAGGGAAAACGAGTTGTACGTGAAGAAGGAGAAGTGTGTTTTCGCATAGCCCAAAGTACCGTTCTCGGCCACATCATCAGGGACGGACGAGTGAGGATGGATCCAGTGAAGGTCCAGGCCATTACGGAGTGGGAACCACCAACGAAATTGACGGAGCTGAGATCATTTCTCGGTTTGGCGAACTACTACCGATGATTCATCCGAGACTATTCGGATATCACAACTTCGCTCACGGACCTGCTTAAGAAAGGGAGGACGTGGGAATGGGCAGAGTAAAGCAAAAGGCATTTAATCACCTAACACAGATGATGATGAGGAGCCCGTGCTCGTGCTGCCTGACTTTACTAAGCCATACGAGGTGGAGTCCGATGCTTTGGATTTTGCTATTGGGGGCGTGCTCATGTAAGATGGGCATCCGGTTGCCTTTGAATCTCGGAAGCTGAACGAGATGGAGCGGCGATACACCGTCTAAGAGAAAGAGATGACTGTCGTGGTCCATTGCCTTTGCACATAGAGGCATTATCTCTTGGGGACACGATTCGTCGTGAGGACGGACAACGTCGCCATAAGCCACTTCCAAACGCAGAAAAAGCTAAGCCCAAAGCAAGCTCGTTGGCAATACTTCTTGGCGGAGTTCGATTATTGTTGGGTTTCTGATTGTCCCGGGCGCTCATTACACACATAAAAACATATCATTGCGCAGCGGAAGAAAATAAATTCGAACGGCGCCCTGGATTGTCTTAGAAATCCTCATATATTTTAATCGAAAATCCAACTATTTAAAGCTAGTTTAGAAACGTACCTGGATGACAGAGGTTGATGCGGGTCTGCTTCTTTGTCCTCGAGCCTAAGAGGTGTCGGATCTCTAGTTCAGACACGCCTCGACACCCGTGCGACCTTGAAGATGGAGATTCGGAGAAACGGCTATCGGATTATGCTAGTAATCCTTGCGGCGTCTCGATCCGAACCCTTCATTTTTTTAACCATGGAAACACAAACTTTGTGTATCCGAATTAGTTGATTCTCGAGTTCACTTTTTCACGAAATTTAGCATGTATATGTGTGTTTCTCTCGAGTATCTAACCTTCTAAAGTTGAGCCCCTTAACCCTATTTATAGATGGTGGACAGAGAGAGAGAGAGAGAGAGAGAGAGAGAGAGAGAGAGAGAGAGAGAGAGAGAGAGAGAGAGAGAGAGGGAGGGGCGGTTTAAACCGTCCCTCTAAACCGCCTTACGTGGCGGTCCTTTAGGGGGCTGCCACGTGTCCTTCCAACTGGCCCACGTGGCCAGTTGGACGCTGGTCAAAGGCGGTCAAACAGCCTTTGACCAGGCACGTGGCCCCGCCCATTGGGCGGTGGTCAAAGGCGGTTTAACCGCCTTTGACCAGCCCGTCGGCCAGCTTTGAGCTCCCATTTAGGCGGCCCAATGGCATCATTTTGAGCGGTGATTCTCATTTACGGGCTCTAGACATTCTAGATTTCAAGTCCCTCGAGTTTCGTGATCAAATCACGTCGTTTGATGTGCCAAACGTCTCTGTCAAGCGGACAGAAATCACTATCCTACTTTTGACATTTTCTAGAGGATAACATTTATTATCCTTTCTTTTGGACAATTGTTCTTATCCAACGATGATGCATTCATGATGTAACTATTACATCATCGATGACATCATCCTGATGTCATGCCTGTGTCATCTATTTCGTCCTTTAGTGAGCATTAGAAAAGGGAAACGAATTCGATCCGTTTCAACTCCTTTCGACTATCCAAATAGTCCTATCGTATTTCTCGCGATCCCATCTTCGTTATGAATGTCGCCAGATGTCGGTTAAGGCGTGTGACATCCCTAGGTTCACACCCTAAACTGGCAGTGAGATTCCTCAAGGAATTGATCGTCCAATCAATCCTTAGATCCCACAAACCGTGAGTGACGTCTAGCAACATATCACGGTCACCCAGTCAGAATGAAGTACGAGGACAAAGTGAACCTGTTGGCCTTGGTTCGGTGTTATTCAGTCCTTCTGTCTTACTATGTCCGATCGAATGAGGGCTATGAATATCTGAGTCAAACCCACAGATTCGATCATATGCACAAATCTATCTTATGTGCGTTCGGCGAGACTCCTCTCGACTTCTGCCTTGGCCAAGGACTTTCTAATACACCGTCACGCATAGATCGCATAGGACATCAACCTTATCTAATGAGGAGACAGATCTTAATTGTTGCCCATGCCTTTGACTTCGTATATGGAGGACTGTGACCATCATGCACAGAGGCGGATCAATGATCGGCCAATATCGTGCCTGTGAACCACAGCCATCCAATATACAAGCCAACATCGTGGCTTAGGTCTGAGGACCACTAACACACCAAAGCCAAGAGCGACTGAGACATTGACCAAGCACGAAGCCTCCATGTTAGTCAATCGCTCTTTTGTCACGTTTAGTGAATTCGATCGATCTTGTTTCGATACGAACACCTGTTTCCAGCTTAGACGTCCAACATCCGATGACTTGCGACTCGTCATCCTTATTGGGCATCCAATGCTCAATAGGGAGGCTGCGAACACACTGGTCTCAACCGCTCGTGGATGCCCAATCCACGATCCTTTGACCAGGAACTAATTTGAAGATCAGAGACCAACTGACAACCCGTCACATATATTCTTGACGCCTTAAGAATGGGTATCAGTTTCAACTGATCTAATGGACTTTATTCATCTAAAATAAAGGGACAAGATGAATAAACATGCGTCTTGCCATTAATAAAATATCAATAGTACAATATTATGCCATACATGTGACCATCACATGGTTGCTTTAGGGCATACTCCTAACAATTATGTCTTGGAATACAAACCCGGGAAGACGAATTCTGTAGCGGATGCCTTGAGTCAAAAGAGCGAACTGGCCTCAATAAGTAGGCTGGAATGTCCCTTGATCGAGAGAATCAAAGAAGGGCTACAACATGATCCTACGGCAAAGACAATTCTCGAGTATGTTCGAAGGGAAAAACCCGCACCTTCTAGTGTGAGGACGATCTCCTCTACACTAAAGGGGGGAGACTCTATGTCCCATTATTTGGAAAATTATGGAAGGAGATCCTGCGAGAATGCCACAATTCGAAGTGGGTGGGCATCCTGGAGTTCGTCGCACCCTGGCGCTCGTAGAGGATCAATATTTTGGCCGCATTTACGTGATGATGTAGAGCCTACGTGCGGACCTTTCTTGTATGTCAACAAGACAAGCTGGAATAAAAATCTCCAGTGGGACTCCTTGAGCCGTTGCAGATTCTGGAGAAACCGTGGGAGAGCATCTCAATGGACTTCATCGTTGGGCAGCTCAAGTTCGAAGGATGCCGCACCTTAATGGTCGTTGTTGATCGATTCTCTAAATAAGCAACGTTCGTACCTGCCACGGATGATTGCCCGCTGAAGAGGCGGCCAGATTATTCTTGAAGCACATTGTGAAATATTGGGGCGTACCTCGGACAATCGTAAGCGATCGGGATCTATGGCTCACGGGCAGATTTTGGTCGGAGCTATTCAAGATGCTCGTATCGAGCTGAACTTTTCAGCTAGTCTCCACCCGTAGATTGATGGACAGACAGAGCGAATTTTACGGCACTACGTTAGTGCCACTCAACGAGATTGGGCCAAACTGATTGATGTGGCTCAATTCTCGTATAACTTGCAGCGGAGCGAGTCAACAGGGAAGAGTCCCTTGAGATTGTGACGGTGTAGCAACCGCTTACTCCAAGTGTGGTTGCAACGGGTTATCGGGGGAGCAACCCGGCCGCACATCAATTTGCTAAAGAGTGGCAAGAAGGAGCCGATTTAGCTTGCACTTGTTTTCACGAGGCGTCTAAACGGATGAGAAGTGGGCTGATTGAAAACATTGGCATGTAGAGTTCGAAATTGGGGACCAAGTGCTATGCAAATTGCTCTTACGATACAAAGGGGTTTATAAAGCACTACTGCAATAGTATGTAGGACTGTTCCGTGTGATACAACGGATTGGGAAGGCGCATACAAGCTGGAGCTTCTAGCAAAGTTGAAGATACATCAAGTGTTTCATGTGAGCAGCTAAAGCCATTCACTTGGATGAGGAGGAGCCGAAACAGGGAGAATCATCACGGGCGCCTTGGTAGTAAAGATAGCCTATGATCGAGAGGCTGAATGCATTCTAACCCACCGAGTCATTAGAAAGCGGTATCGGACGCTTAAGCGAGAATATTTGATCAATAGAAGGGCTCTCCAAAGAGCGAGAACAGCTGGGAACCAGAAGAAGCATTGTGGTAATTCTGAAAACTCATAGAGTCTTCCTGCTGAGAAAGGCGACGAGGGCGTCGCCGATTGAGTGGGGGAGAATATCACGGCCCGATAAATGGGATCAGTCCCCTTAGACCTTGAAACGACTTACGGATGATTTATAGATCGACGAGATGCGGAAGGAAAACCTAAGATGGCCCGACTCGGTCATACATTCTCCAAGACGATCAGGTACCCGAATGGAGGAGATTCTCCACCTTTCATGAGTAACTACTGGGCCCCTTCCTTGAGTTAATGAGAGTGGGATGGTTGGGTAGTAAATGTGTATGGTCGGATAGTTAATGCATGGTCGGGGTAATGATTGCAGATAGTAATACCGTACCCCACTTAGGCTAGAGCTCCCTTGTGTTGTATAAAAGGGGATGAACCCCAATTGTAAGCAGGCAATAACTCGATATAATCAGAATTCTCTCCACTCTCTTGGGTATTCTTATATCTTTTTCTTCCGGTTCCGACAACCGACCCTCGAGCGAGATGAGTGATCTTGTAGGCTGACTTAGGATCATATCCTAAGACGCGCGGATCGTGAAATCAATAGATCGACTCTCGGTTCATGACACTTGGCTAAATGTCATTGCACAAATCTTCTCTCAAAATAGAAAAAACTCGTTCAACGCTCGCATTTTGTTCTCTCTCCCTTTCACCGTCATTGATGTTTGAAGCATTGGTCTGTCGCTCACTTGCATGCCTTCTCTCTCACTCTCACTCGTTTAGGATAGACGACCTCTGCCGACTCCTCCTTCAGCTATGGGCTATGGACAATTTTAAGAGATTTGGGTTGAGGTCACATTATTATTTTTTTTTGGGTTGGAGGTTGAGGTCTTATTACTTTGTCTTTTCTTTATTTTTTCCTTTTTGGTGTGTGTTTATTTGTTAACTTGTTCATTTGTTTGTGTTTATTTACTTTTACAAAAAAAATGTATTCAATTAATTAGGAGAGTTACCGACTCATCATGACTTAATATTATTTAAATCTCCAAACTTCACAATAGCAGCTCAATGCGTGGTGTTTGAGGCTATTTGAATCTCCGAAAGAACCAAAATCACGTTTTAGACGTGTTCATCCACTTTTTAGAATTCGACCCCTATCACCACACGTCTCACTGTTTAATCAACTTCTTTTTGCGGCTTTGTTAGAGTCCAGAGAGTAAATTATTTATTTTCGATTATTTCAATTTTATGTCTTTAACTTTTAAAGCCATATTTCTATATATTGTGCACGGGCTTCCTTACCCTGAGGCCCATGACGTCCTTCCTCCCTTCACATGGAATACGGAACCACATACAGATACTGAAACCCAACGGTCGCTTCTCTCCGTTCTCTTGAATTTGAAAAGCACGAGGAAAGACGTCCCTCCGTGTACCAGGGGAACATCGGAGTATGCATTGCCAAGGAAAGATATTGGTGAAGACTAGCCTTCATCTCTATGCAACACATTGAGGTGCGAAACCAATGCCCAAGGTGTAACAATAATTGTTATGGTCTTACTCAATTGAAGCTTATTTTTGACAGTTTATGAAAAAGCACTCGCTAATTTTGAGGAACAAGAAGGGGAATCCTATTCTATGTTGTGTATAAAATAAAACGACGGCGGTAACTTTGATTTTAATCTAAACGTTAAGAGAAAAGTTGTGTACTCTTCGTCCCCTAATGAATTTTTGTTAGTATGACAATCTGTATGGTAGTACAATTAAGGCTGATAAACAAAGTTTCTCGGTGAATCCGATGGCCAGCTGTTGTAGAGCCGAATATCATATACATTTGTTTCTTGCAGGAGCCATTCAACACGTGTTCCTTGTGACAATGCGCCTCAATCTGGCCAAAGCTTACGGAAAGTGCTCGTAAATTATTCTAATAGTTTAAAGGATGGTTTGTGGGTTGGACTGAACCAAATATTCCTTATCTGGGTCTATGACCATATTGTGTTACCATCATTGTTCATTCTAGGACTTACGGATCCAAGAACAATAGATAACAATTAAAAAATAACAACAAATAAATGGC
>JAGVVM010000588.1:0-16694 GCA_019149425.1 Psidium friedrichsthalianum | reverse complement strand
AAAAATTTATCTGCTTCAACGATCAAAAGCATCTCTGACCACTAGGTCTTGCTCCTCTTCTGTCTGCGGTTCACAGGTCGTGCTGCTACTCTTGGCTTCTGTCGCCTTGCCTGCTTGCCTGATGAAGTTATGATCACTGTATCCATGTATCATATGTGCACTGGTATGGGGAAGTTTGCTGGTTATGGAACCCGCTGCACGAAAGGATCGAGCCACTCATAAGGCATCATGCCTACGACTAAATCTGCTCATGCCTCCGTAGCAGGACATGATTGTATGCGTCTTTGTGAATTAGTGTGAGCTTGCGGGAATTTAAATAATGTAAAATGCTGGCGTACGAGTGCTAGGTTAGCGGCCTAGAGTTTGCCATGTTGGCCTCTGTTGCGTATTTGTCAGCGAAAAACATAGTCGACAGGCGCATTGCCACATGTCATTGGTATACCGCTAGGGCTTTGGTGTCTGGTGACATGAATAGTTCATTGGTATACCGCCTGGTGAACCTTTTGTCTGTTTGTCTTGGTACTTTCTGTTTGTACTTTTTTCGAGTAATCTCATCTTGTTAAATTCAGTAAATTGTTTGTAGTGGATCTAGAAATAATTGCTGATGTGCGTATCACTTACGTCAGACAGACTTAAGCGTTCTCTTTCCTTTCTTCGGAGTGTCTTGTCATTTGTGCTGCTTTGCATGCTTAAATCTATCTGATCAGCGTTGAGAGCTTACTCCCTAGTAATAACCTGCAGCCGCAATGCTACTAATTAAAGTTTTGTTTTCACTAGATTTATTGACACTCAGTATTTCTAGACATGCATTAGGGTGAGTGTCTAAGAGATGATATTATAGATTCTACTTTGTGCAGTCTTATCAGAAGAATTTAATGTATCCAGTGCTTAGCTGTGTGGAGAGAACAATATTTGCAGTGGTTGCAGCTTTCAGTTGCCATAATTCCGTCCTTTTCAAGACACGTGTGAGCACCCTGAGATATGTTTTCGTGGTCATTGCTCCTGCCTGTTTGTTGTTTTTTCTTTCTGTTCTCTTTTTAAACTATATGGCAATTCTCTTGGAGGAGTACTTTGCCATTTACGTTGCCCGGTTAAAAATGAAACTAAACTTGCAGAATAAGTCAGGATAAGCACAAAGGCTGGAGGATTGTTTCCTAATTTGATGTTTCCTATTTCTGTGAACACGAAAAAACCCTTTAGATTGCTTCACTCTAATCTGCTGGGTTTCAGCAAACTCTCAGAAACTTTTGCCATAGCTCAATGTAGTCAGCCAAAAAAGACTAATTTGAGTGCACTTATTTTTTGATCTAGCGTTTGCTTCCGTTGTGCCTCTTTGAATGACCTTTTTCTGATGTCTATTTGTCAAGGAGTTTCATGTCCTGATCGAGATTTCTATCCTTCAGGTTTATGTCACTGCAACTGGAGAGGAGTTGACAGGTCGAGGTGCCTACAGACATTACAGAAAGGTAACACTCAAAGCTTGTCAACTTCAAGAAGTAAGGTGCAATACAGGTGACATATGCTTCTTGTGTGTGTGTTGCTGACAGGAGAATGGAATGGCATTTAGAAAGTCAAAGAAGAAATCCAAGGCCAAGAAGGGGAAGAAGGGTTGACGCTTGGAATGCCTTTGAGCTTTGCAGGCGTTGCTTGTATTAAGAAGCAATGTATATACTTCATACGCATTTTCTCTTTAAATTTTAAGGTCAATTCAGATGTCCATCTAGTAATAAGCTAGTGGTCCTAAGAAAAGGATCTAGCTAAAGAAATGTAGCGATCATATCTGCCTCTGTTTTCCCGGGGGGCTAGCTCAAAATGATTTCGACCATAGCTGAACAAACGTCTGCCTGGTCATGGCTTTTGGTCAAACGTAGCAACTTTCAACCACAGATATAGCTTTCATAAGTCCAAGATGTATGTCCGTCCAAGTCTACCTTAGATTCTTAAATTAAATGCCTTCAATAGTCTGAGAAACACTGATGTTCTGCTACTTAAGCGGATCCCTTTGTTGATCCCTAGACAATGTGTACGAATAGCTTCTTGGACCTTACCTTGGATGGACGTTCCTTCTTTCGCTTCTATCAGCCATCTCGATTTGTTTCCATGTAACCGACGCGAATATCTGGCAAAAACAATCAGATACGATTACCATTAATCTGGAATTACTGAATCAGCGGCTCTTGTATGACCACCTTGGGGCGATTGCGGACCTTTATACAAACAGTGTCTGGTGGTTGCCTTGCCGACGATGAGTCCAAGACCCACATAGGAACTTCTTTTTACAAGTTCTATTTCTTATTAACCTATTTTATTTTGATTTCGGGTCTTACATTTGGTGATCTTCCAATCAAAGGGTACATTATAAGAAACTCCACCTTATCCTATCCTATCCGAAGTTTAATCCACGCCACCAAACGCACCCTCACGTTGGAAGAATTACATTCCAGTGGCTCTCATATCATCCTCCTGACTTCTGGAGAGCAGAGTCTAATTACACATCGAGTTATCCTCACTTGATTGTGTCATCATTCTCATTCTCTTTGGTTGCAAAAGAGCTTCTATATGCCGTGTAAGAAGCCGCTAAACCATCAAAGGTTCTTGCCTCTTTGTGGGGTACAACTCGCGCAAGCTGGCATTTGTTATTGCGATGTCAGAGTATAAAAAAAACAGTGGTTATTGTCAAAGCAGAGGGCCAAAATACAAAAAAAATTTACCTACAAAAAGGACTTAATTTCACAACCTCCCTCATAGCAGGGAAATCGGCATTAGATGAGTGGATCATTCATTTCAACCATTTTCACAATTCTTAAAAGGAAAAGAATTCCCGACCAAAAAAAAAAAAAAAAGAATTCAGAATCAAACTCATACAACAAAATCACTTGACCAAGACTCCCTCAGGTTCTGTCAGTTTCTGTATTTCCTCTCATTTCCACAACTTTGCTTGCTAAATCTAAAATGTCAAAAAGGAAAACCTAAAAGATTTACATCTCTTGAAAACTAAACCTGTAAACTGTAGGACATGAGCTCACCGGTTAAAAGGGAAAAAAATAAGTGAAGTGACATTCCCACAATCTGTTCATGCGTCGCTGGGAGTGTGATGATCTGGGCCTCCGGACTCTCCCGGAGTCGGGCTAGACGTCCTTTGCTTGAGCATATGCTTGCATTTCCTGAAATTCACAAAAGTAAATGTGATAATCCGTTACAGAGTTAGGTTCCACAAAAGGAGAAAAACTCTAGTGATAAAGTTCCACCATGTAGTGGAAGGAGAAATCATGCCTCAGAATACCCAGTCGCAGAAGAACTTTGCTTACCAATAAAAAGTAACGAAGTTCATCACATAGGCACCAATGTACAAGTCAAAATCAAACGAGCATGCATTTTCATTTGACTTCATGCAACAAAGATAGGGATACCTGATAATTATTAAGAACTACACACCAGCAGAGAGAGAGAGAGAGAGAGACAGAGAGAGAGAGAGAGCTTTCTCATGGTACTCAGTAAATAAAGAGCATTACATTTCTAGTTCCTCTGCCCTGATCTTGATATCGCTTGACCATAGTACTGGATCAGTATTCTTAGGCAAGGAATCCTGTTGCTGGGTCTTCTCTCTCAGCCACTGTTCAGCTTTATTGCACTCATCCACTATCTGAAATATGGGAAGCCAAAAACCTCAAAGAAAGTCCATACTACATAAAGACTTACCATTTAAGTTCCTTAATCATACCAATTCTCTGTCCTTTGGCGGAAGTGACTTTACAGACGTTCTATACTCCACAATGCAATTCAATAGGTCTCTTGTAGCTTGCGCTCTAGCTTCTTCATCCTTATACCGACTCTCAATTGGATCAACCAGCTAAAAAGCAAAAGGAAAGTGAGCACCGAGACGAAAATGGCAAGACAGGCTCTTTAGACAGAAAATCACCTTGTGTATGTCCTCCAGCTTCAAAATATAAGCATTTTCAGTTTCATCATCACCTTCATCATAAAGCCAATCCTCCGTCTGTTGGAGACTTCTGGAGATCCCCTCCCTCTCTCGATCACTTGCAAAGCTCCGGTACATGTTCAAAAGCTATTACAATGAGCATTGACACATTATTCTTAGATGTATCAGGGAAATATGGAAGCACAGATAGAAACAAGAGTTGAATGAACTGTCTAACCGAATAAAGGAAAACATGCAGAGGATGCTAGATATAGGGATGGATGATCAGAACCAGAGATAGAACGGCTCTAGCACCATAAGATAAAACTGGATCTGATGTAGGTAATGATTTCACAATAGGATGAGGAAACTTTCTCCTCTGCAGGAGGAAAAGTTCACGGTATTATCAGAAGGCCTTACAAATGCTAAAGACAGACTATACCATCCAGCTTTGGTCTAACTGAGTATAGAAACTTTTCAAAACCTTCCTATGTTTCCCTAATGAGCCAGAGAGGGACGAAGAAAGATTCCAGTCCCATCAACTTTAGGCACTATATCCATAGGAATCAACTGCCACTGCATAGATTTTTTCAAAGCTGTAATAGAGTTCACAATATCTAATGCAACAACTAAAAACTACAAATTTGATGAACAAAACAAAAAAAACCCCAACGTGCTTTGAAAATGTAAAAGGGGAGCGTACGCATGTTTAATTTCCTAATTGTGTTTCAGACGCTTAAAACTCATTTTCATTCTTTATAAGTTTTAAGAGAGAGCTCAATTAATACTCAAAAGGCACTCATTTACAAGATCCAACAAGAAATATTATAAGCAGATATCAAAGCAATACCTTGTTCCGCGTCTCATAAACATATGACTCCAAAGCATTTTTCTTCTCTTTCGTTTGTTCAGCTATCTTATCTTGCTGAGCCAAGTGAAATTCTTTCTCTTGAGCTTCTAAAACCTCAGCTTCCGTCATCCCACCATACATTTTCAGATGAAATGGTATCTCATGCTTTTTGGTTGCTTTATGTTTGCTGATGTGATGATCCTGCCATAGAAAGATCAGATGTAAAGGAATTCCATTTCACATGTGTCAATGAATCTCATTCATGCACTCTCACACATATTTACGTTTACTGCCAAGACTAGCCAAATTATAGAAGTTCCATAGTGAGAGAAACATAAGATTAACTATCATTATTCGTTCTACCAAAAGCTACCATTAATCTAGTTTAAACAAAAATAAACACCACTAATTATAGAAACAATTTTATTGCGTACTAACATACAGAGGCATGTGAGGATTGAGAATGTGAATAGGTCCCATCTCCAACACCATTATGTCCGGCAAATGAAGCCTCAGAATCCATTTTGTCACCATATGCTTGAGCGTCATCATTGCTAACTGAACCATCCACACCGTCCTCTATCATCTGCAACAATATGAGCATCAACATCATAACAATTGAAAACAAAACTCAAAAGTTCGCACATAAAAAACATTTTAATGTATAGGAATAGCAAACTGACCATGGCTGAATCAACAGTGACAATGCCATGAAGGTTTAATTGAACTCTAACTTTAACCTTTGACTTTTCTCTGTTCAAGCCTTTGAAGGGGCCAACCTGAATCAACAGGAGATATCAACAAGAGAGCTAAGTTACTATCATCAACACAGACAGCCCCACCACAAATGCCCATCTACAACCATATCTACTTATCACATCTCTGGATGAAGAAAAGGGGCTGATCAGAGAAGATTTGAGGACCAACTAACAATGAAATGACTTCAAAAAAGTGATTTGATGCTTGAATACCTTGCATGTCTAATCATTCTAAAATCTAAATAAATTTCTTATAAACTCCTAAAACAGGAGCTATAAGATTTGTCAAGTTAATATCCTGTACTCACCATGAAGCAACTTATTTTTGAAGACTCGCCTGAAGGGAGCTCATCGGGATTAGCATAAAATGCTTCCAGCTGGAAAGAGCTATTCCTTTGAAGCGTCAATACTTTAACGCTTGGAATAGGGTGCCCTTTTGGAAACAACACGCCATTTGACCCTGCGCAAATTGGGCCTCCATCTAATGAGAACCCTATGGAGAATGGTAGTGAATCCTGTACCTGCATAAAAAGAAAGCAAAAATTAGTTTCACTCAATATCACTAGCAAAAAAGAAAGGCAAAATAGGTGAGTAACCAGAGATGCAAAAACATAAGATCGTGATAGAGTAGATTGGACTTTAGTACACAGATTATGCATGATAGATGTACTTCCGGAATTTATGCCGCCACGTTTGACAGACTGGCTATCCTTGATTCAAGCAACTGGGACAAATGGTTAAATTTGCGCCACATAAACTTGCAGGTGGGATGACACAACCCCTACCTGTTGTATAGTTTGGTCTTATGGTACTCAGATTTGGTGCAATGCAAAAAGGAAAGTACATACCTCCCAGGTTGGACAAAACAAATTCCTATGCCACATTGACTATGATTGTTAGGAATATAAATAAAATAAGAGAAGCCCAAACACATCAAGAAAAACAGAACTCAGGTTTTGATAACAGACTAGAAAGTCCAACTCAGAAGCTTAAGTCACTAGGTTGAGGAAGAGTGCACCAATAGCCATGAAAACAACAATGTGAAGTATTTTAACATACCTCATATTCTCTGACTCGGAAAACTGGACTAAGCATTGCACACTGTAGAGCACATCCACGAGCTACACATTCACTTGCGTTCAATGACCTCCTAGGTTCTCTTCTGAAAATAGACGTCAGCAATTTAGTAATAGCCGGTATCCTAGACCCTGATCCAACAAGCTCAACTGAATGAAGCCTCTCGGAGGCAACGCTGCATCAGCTAACGCTATTTTGCAAGGGATACTGATTCTCTCCAGTAATCCGGATGCGAGTTTCTCAAACTCGTCCCTTTTGATATGCCCCTTGACATCTTTCTCATCCATTAAACACTCAATATTTATTGGCGCCTCTGCATTGGCACTCAAAACTTTCTTCAACTTCTCACATGCTGCCCTCAGCCTGATACAGGCCTTCACATTCAAATACACATCGATGTTGTACTGGTCTTTGAATTGTGCAGCAAAATGACTAAACAAGACCTCGTCAAATTCTCTACCACCCAAGCTTCTATCAAAAGCATGTGACATGATTTTCATATGCCCAGCCTCAAATGATGCAATGCAAACCTGAGTATCACAGTGGCCAATGTCCACAAATGCAACATAAGTGGGGCCTCTGCTGGAGAAGTCTGTCTTGTAAATCCCATAACTAAGGGCAGTTGCAGTACAGTCATGCATCAACCTCAAAGGCTTCAATCCCGCAATCATGGCAGCATTTAAATATGCTCGTCTTTGCAGGTCTGTAAAGTATGAGGGAATGCCAATAACGCAATCTGAAACAGGGATTTCTAGATTCTTCTCCGCAATATCTTTCAAATGCGCAAAGAGCATTGCCATAACCTGAGTCGGCGAGAATGTGTGCTTTTCTCCAGCATATTGTATTCGAATCAAAATGCCTCCATCCGGACCTTCACAAGTTTCTACAGGCAGCATTTGAAGCTCCTTTTGAACATCAGGATCCGCAAATTTTCTACCGATCAGTCTCTTCACCTGAGACACAGTCGATTTTGGGTGCATCATTGCCGAAGCCGCCCCAGCAGAACCTAAAAATCTCTGCTTCTCCCCAAAACATACAACAGCCGGCGTCTCGCGATTCGACTCATCATTCAACAGAACGTCGATGCCCCGCTGCTTCACCACGGCGATCACACAGTTTTCATTTCCTATGTCAAAGCCCACCACACTCATTTTGGAACTCACAATAGACAAAACATATACAAGCCTTGAGCAACCGCTCCACTTATCCAAACATCAACAAAAGATTTCACTGATTAATTCTGTTGCATCCCTCCGGACTGAAACCTACGCCAGCAAAAATCGCAAGAAACACCTGATTCACAGACACGAAACAAATTTTGGCAAATCACTACAATCGCAAGCTAAAACGGGAAACTGAAACAAACTCCATAAGCTGAATTGCACGACGGCAAGACCAACAAAACTAAATTGGCCCCAATCGAAACAATCGACAAGCTATTGGATTAAGAACCGAAGAATACATGGAAATTAGACGAAATGGGGTGCAATCAGATGCGAGAGTGGTCAACTATTGACTGGATAAGAGAGTGAAGGCATTGGATTTACCTGGATCATAAGCAAGTAAATTTTCGCGGGTTGGAATCAAAATGGAGTCTTGACTCCAATGAAGAGGCAAGAAGCTTCAGGATGTCGAGAGGGAGATGAAATTAGCGGTGGTAGAGAGAGAAAATCTGCGCTTTGCTCGCGCAGAGTTTGCCGTCTAAGGAAAATACAAAAAAATTTATTTTATACTTTGTAAGAAAGTGCGGGTAAATAAAAATAAAAAACAAAGCATGTGACCGAGCATAATAGACCAATCGAACGAAAAAAACCCGTTATGGTTGATTTGGTTCCCGGTTCCGAGGAACCTGACTGAATAATATTCTTAAAAAAATATTTCAGAATATAAATCTAAATCTAAACCTAAATTTAAGATGGTTAAGATGTTCGGTATGACTTTCAAGTTTAACGACAACGTGATGCAATTAAAGAGAGTTAGTCCAGTAAATAAATGATAAAAAATGTGACAGATCTGACGATTAGATCGTCCGAGAACCAAATTGGTTCGATCTCAGCACCATCCAATCTGATTCCAGATTTTAGGATGGGACTGGATCGGGATGTTTCACTCCTGCGTCTGACCCATCCATTTCACAACGGCAAAATATTATTATTGTTGTTGTTGTCGTCGTCATCGTTATCGTCGTTCCGTCCATAATCTCTCAAAACACTTCGTTAATCACATCTAATAAAAATTCTTTCGTTTTGCTACTCTAACAGCAACTCGGAATTATTAACGCCAGATGCTCTGTTTAGCAGGAGTTGTCAAAACGACCAATTAATTTCACGTGACCACAAAAGTCTTTTACATTGAATTACATGAGAAGAGACTCAGTCCAAGAGTAACTCAAGAAAAATTGTCAATGTTAGGGTTTGGACTTGTTAGCATGCTCCGTAGTTACTAGAATAACTTGTTACCGTGCTTCATCTAGTACTAGAATATTGACCGGCACGTTGCCGCACAACAAAACGAAAAATTACTCGACACAACATTATCAATCTTTTTGTCATATTAAAAATTTGACCTTGTGGTTGTGGATTGCTTAGTCGTTTTTTTATTTTTCAACATTCATGGCACTTAGTTGTGAATATCTCCATTTACCTAAGTATCTTCTCGGAATAAAGTTTCCACGGCTTTATATATGTATATCATGATATTTTGAGGACCCTTCTATCAACAAACAAAATAAACGACTCCAAAATTATCTTTACATGTGATTTACGTGTCGAATTTGGAAGTGGGAGACTTATCAAGATGATAAATTTTGCGCTCTTAGTCATTATGTCATAATAAAACGGAAGGGATGAATCTTCCTAACGATGTCCTATATCAGTGTTTTGATGACTCGATTAGTAAGAAAAATAGAAAATCAGTAAAGTTTTCATCTCCTCCACAGATAGTGAATTCAAAATCTCATGCACAAGACCCATTCGCCTGCAGTCAGTATTGATAATACTTCAAAGGTTTATATCTGTAGTGTAAACTGGTTTTATTTACCGACACCTGTAAATTATCAAGTCAGAAGTTCGTAACCGGGCTTTAAGTTTCGTGACTTTAGGACCATGCAAATACATGATGAATTAAAGGCATCGTATAATAAATAGCTTGAAAATTAATGTAAAAGAAACTTGATAAAACTAAAGAGAGAAATAAAGGGAAAAAATGAAAGTAGTAGATAAAATTTATTGAAATGAAAGTTAAAAGGAATAAAAAAAAAAAGAAGAAAGGAGGGAGGAAGTGACATGTGATTTGATAGGAAAAATTACCGAAAAAGTCATAAATCTATTAAAATGTTGTCAATTCAATTTTACATTTTTTGCATTTGTGCCAATTCAATCTTAAACTTCTTGCATTTGTGCTAATTTAGTTCATCCGACTAATTTTGACTGGTCATATCTGGCGTGAACTCGGGTGGTACTAATAAGGTAATTTTAATAATATTTTAATTTTTTAAAACTTTTTATTTCCTTTTCTTTTTTTGTTTATCTTCTTTCTCTAGCCGATTGTTGATACCCCTTAACGTCGCCCGAGTCCACATTAGTGCCGGCCTACCAAAGTTAATTGGATTCGTTGAATTGATACAAATTCAAAATATTTAGGATTGAATTGGTACAAATATAAAAAGTTTATGACTGAATTGATAAATGTACATTAGGTTTATGACTTTTTGACAATTTACCATGATTTGATATGTCCTTCTATAAATTTTCTTTAGTATATTAATTAGATAAAATAAATATAGTATTGATTTTTTTCCCCTAGAAGACGCATCAATGATCGAAAAGGGCAAAAATAGGAAAGCATTTGAAAAGCGAGACAATGTATTGAAAAAACACATTAATATCATGAAAAATCCCAAATTGGTACATATATGATTTTCAAAACTAATTTTTTGACCATTGAAAATCCCAAATTGATATATCTGTGACAAATTTATACTTTATTAGTTTTCATTAAATATACCATTAAATTGATAAGTTAGATGATACGTAGCAGTTAACAAGTGTATCAATTTGAGATTTTTACCCTCCGTTTGTCACATATATACTAAATTTAGGTTTTTCATGATATTAACCTAATTTAACATAAATTAACGGAGAGTAAATTATTCACGGATATATCAGTTAAGAGTTTTTGGTGGTCAAAAAATTAAATTGGGATAAATTTATCATAAGTGCACTAGTTTGATTTTCTTTTTTATGATCAAAAAATTAGTTTATAATAAATTTGTCAGAAGTGTATTATTTTAAAGTTTTTTGTGATGGGTGAGCGCAGGAAATGCACCCAACTCTCCCTTTTCACCACCTATGCGCCCATGCTTCGCTGTGCGCTACTAATTTAAATTGCATATTTGACTTCAAATCTTTTGGAATCATAGTATAAATATAATGATGACAACACCATATAATTGTATTTTAAATGGTCAATGCGTAGGTGAAAAAAATATGATAAACATCTAGTAAACAATGATTGTTTGAGTCGCTTTCAAAACATGCAATTTTTTTGTGTGGAACAACCAAAGCCCAAATGGGATTTTGATAGACACTGGACAAATGTTATTTTTTCAAACACTTCTTAGGCTACAGTTGTTTTGTAGAAGACGAATGATTTGAAAACATGTTCCAAAAAATGATCACTCGAATCACTTACTAAAATGAATGAACGAAAAATATTTTCATCGTTCACTAAAACATTTTAGATATGAATTGTGGTTGACGGTGAAAATACTTTTATTAACTAATTATTTTAAGAAATATAAATGATCATTTTTAAAAAAATATTTTTTAAATTATTTATTTTTTGTGAAATAAAGAGAGCCTCAATCCTTGAATGGCCCGAGCCTCAATTGCGAGTTCTAAATAGAAGTGCTGAATAGACTCTCTATAAATTCTTTCGTCGGTCAAACTAACCAAAATATATAGAATATCCATTGGTGTTATTCTAATTGTTTTTGGCTGCAGATAATAAATCATTTGGAAGATAAAACCACAAAATGCATCCACAAATTCCAGTCCCGGGTGGCGAACGAGACGTGAAGGAATGCGACTTCTTGGAGATGTACTGAAACGAGACAAGCTTAGCGGAGCAGCCGGCCGCCGAGGGGTAGAGAGAGACTGGATATTGATTCATCGGATCGGACAGAATATGCTGTGTCCCAAAAAGCATAAATCCTAGTAGTATTCGTTCCGTTTGATTATGGCCTCAGAATCTATCCATCCATACCGTATACAAGACCACTATCGCAAGTCCACTCGCACGTTAAAAGCAACGACGAAGCTCTCCGCACATGTGGGAATTGATCTCACGGAAGATAGTTCGACGACCCCTTTTGATTGTCGGGATCAAATGGGTCGTGTTGTATAGTATTGAATCGGGTCTGTCTTCTCTCGTCGTTCGTTTCAGCGCCAGCTAAGATATAGGCGCTTGCAAGTAGACCTTTGATTCCCTTCTCGCGTTCCTTGCACTCTAAATACTGCGAAAGCTTCACGCTTTTGGGTTCTCTTTTGCCCTCTCTCTGTCTAGGACTTTATCTTTTGCCTTCGTTGTCTGAACTCCCACTTGGGTTCTCTGATTCGGCCCTTTCTTTGACCAACACCTGGCGAGGGGAGCAGCGATTTCTTCCTGGGCATTTTGTCAGGTACCTCGTCGACTATGCTCTTTTTTCGACGCTTCGGTTTGTTTTGTCGCCGAGAACAATCTTGGAGGTCGGACTTCTCTAGTTTCTTCTCGAAGCTACCAGCATTAAGATTCTTGTTTTACTGTACTTGTTTTTGTTTTACGTCTTGTTCGCTCTGGTTTTTTGGGCTGTACTTATCTTTAATTCAGATACAAGTTTAGATTTTGTTTCAAGCCATATGCTTCTTCGGGGGTATGAATGCCCTTTGAGTGATGAAGCTTTATCGTAATGACTTGTTCTCCCAGTTTTAATGCGCTGATCAAATTTTAAGCTTGCTAAGCCAGAGCGGGGCTCCCTCTAGCTGCTGAGAAATTGGAAAAAGGAGTTGCACGGTGATACCGACTTTGTTTTTACTTCGGTTAGGCTATTGAATTAGCTCACCTGTATAGAGATTACTCTGTTAAAATTTGGCTAAGGAGAACATTAGTAAGCTTCTTGGTTGCAGTGGAATTTCTCATCTGGTGTCTATCATAACATCAAGTTCCTTCATGTTGAGCTGTGAGCGTTGTCCCCGCCGGGATCAGTTTAAAAAGGCAATTGTAATTTCAACAATTCTGCCAGAATTCTGGTGCTATTCCTAATTCTTGCATGTAAACTGCCCCAGGTGAGTACTAGAGAGAAAACTCCATTGGGGCTTGCTCATTGATCCATGGAGACTAGTGAGGCCAGTCATTTGCTTAGGTACAGAAAATTAGAGAACTTCTTCAGTGCTAGCACTTCCGAAGATATAGGAGCACCATCGAAGATTACGGCAAGGGAAGAGGCAGGGCCGCGGGCTGATGTGCTCAAGGATGATGATGGATGGGTGTCTGTAATGATATCATGGTTAAAAATAATCACGTGCTTAATGACGATGATGGTAACAACAATCATCTGGGCGCTAATCATGCTTGTGCTGATTCCGTGGCCATACGAAAGGCTTCGGCAAGGCAATATTTATGGCCATGTGACTGGTAGATTGATGGTAAGTTCCGTGTCACTTTATTGTTCATGTAAACCTTGTTTGGCTAATCTTTAGGGTACGTCATCAGCTTATTTAGTCCTTTTTTTGTTTGTGTTGCTAGTAAGCTATGTGTAAATAACACCGACTTTTTTCATTTGGATGCCAATACAAAACAATCATTTTCACCTTAGAACCAGGGCAAAGTTTATAAGAAAGTGCTTCATGGAAGTCTCCGTTAAAGTACACTGAAAATCAAGTAGATCTTTGATTCCATTTTCTCAGTTAAATGGGATACACATTTGTGTGACGTTCTCGATAAGCTTCTTGTACAATGTTTGTGAGAGAATCCCTCAGTTTGTTCTACTTTAGTAGTTGCTATTTGCATGGATGACATATGTCGTGATCAATAAGCTGAAATTATGGTTGCAGTTGTGGATCTTAGGGAATCCTGTGAAGATTGAAGGTTTGGAGTTTGCTAATGAGACGGCTATTTACATCAGCAATCATGCATCTCCAGTAGATGTCTGTCTTATAATGTGGTTGACTCCCACTGGGACCGTTGGCATTGCAAAGAAAGAGGTACTTTGACTATGCATTTTGTTCAGACATGGTAACTGATCTTCAAGAGAACATCAATATGATGAGATCTCTGATGAGCAATGAAGACAATTTGCCTTGCTGTTAAGAATGACAACACTGCGTTTTCTGCACTTGCGTAAATTCACATTTAAATTCCATTGAAGTATTGCATATAGAAAGAAGATGAGGGCTGTTATAATTTACTGTTCACGTAACCTTGAGTTTGTAAAAATGGACAAGCATCATATGCCATTTCATAGTTCACGCAGGTTGTTACTTATCAAAAGTCAATTATCCAGATCATTTGGTATCCCTTTTTTGGACAACTCTATGTGTTGGCGAATCACCTCCGCATAGATCGTTCGAATCCAACTGCTGCCATTAAGTCAATGAACGAGGTTTGTTTGCTCATAAACGTTAGTCAGCTCATACATCTTCATTCCTAAGTTGTGAATATCCTTGTTCTCAGGCAGCTCGAGCTGTTGTCAAAAACAAGCTCTCTCTAATAATATTTCCTGAGGGGACCAGGTCAAGAAGTGGACGATTGCTTCCTTTCAAAAAGGTTAACTGCTCAGTTTAATATTATTCTCGGGCATGTGTACAGATCTGCTTGTGTTTTTTCATTTCACATCACGACCTCGATGAATAAAGATAATGTGTTTCTTTCCTGGCTGGTATCTACTATCCACCTTTTTGTTAGACAATCTGTTCAGATGCCATATGGATCAAAATCTGCAACAAGATTCTTCACGGTGCAGATTTCGTGGAGATCAGCAGAATTTAAATGTGGACACTTCTTTATATTCAATCGGTTATTATGACGAAGATCTTTCTAGCATTGATTATGTAATTTAGTGTTAAGCTCCATTGTTGATACTCTGCATCATACATACAGATTATATTTGATTGAAGAATCTTAAGAATGCAGGTTTTTGGATTTTAGGAGAGACTCCATCGAACTATGAGTAGATGCTTCTTTCTCGACTGGTTCTCTTGACAAAAGATCTTGCTAGCTTTGGTTACTTAAAACTTAACTGAGCTAAACTTCCTTGTGACGGAGCATTTATATAGTTGCTTCTTCTATGCAGGGTTTTGTCCACTTGGCATTGCAAACCCGCCTCCCTATAGTTCCTATGGTCCTAACTGGGACTCATCGAGCGTGGACAAAGGGCAGCCTCCATGTTCGAGCTACACCTCTCGCTGTAAAGTATCTCCCTCCTATAAAAACCGATGAATGGGTGGCCGACAAGATCGATGACTACGCAAAATTGGTGCACGAACTGTACATTCAGCACCTCCCAGAGTCCCAGAGGCCTCTGGTGGCCCCTGATCCTCGTAATAAATCGTGAGGGGAAAAACGTCTCGTCTCCCTTGTAAATACTTAGGCTAGAGAGTTACCACATCGAGTACTACAGTAACCAGTGGCCTGTATATTCTTTTTAAGTTGGGACATGGGGACTGTCTGATCAGATTGAAATTAGAGCAACATAATTACGTGCTTTTGCGTGATGTAACTTGACATGACATGTCTTCCTTCTCAGCATCATTTTGTTAAACGCTAAAAGATGTTTACTCAGAAGTCCAAAAACTATTAGGGGAAAACAATGTTGTTAATCTAAAGGTACGTGTACTAATGAAACGGATCAAACTAAACGCATTTGGCTCGATTGATTCCTCTGATTTTCTCTCTTAGACCGAGGTTTTTGCCTAAAAAAACCATCTTGGAAATCTCCTAAACCAACATGTTGCTAAAATATTGTGCTGTAATCTTACTTAACATTCAAGGGTTCGCAAACATCTTCTAGACCATCATGGAGTGTAGCAATGTAACAGAGTTACGCATGGGTGCGACGCTAGTGGCGTTATAAGTGCTGGGAAACACTAAACGTCACCGTATTAGTATTTTGAAGTAGGGAAAATATCCGAATACGGCTCTTCGTTTACGCGAGTGACTTTTCCTTACCTTAGAAACTTCCGTCGTAAATCCCTAAAATCTTTAAAAAGTCTTCGCAAGTTCATTAAAAAGAACTTCATTATTTGTATGGGTGCGTTTGTTTAGCGAAAAGTATACTATTTAAAAAATATTTTTCCAAACACAAAAAACTTATGTCGTTCACAAAAATAAAAAAAAACTACTTTTATGGTAGACGAAAATATTTAAGTATGAATTGTAGTCTATTATAAATTAATTAACTATAATTATTTTAAGTGATACAATGAAATATTTTAAAAAATATTTTTTATGTTAATTATTTTTTATGAAACAAACGAAACTTAGACGCAAGTTATGAATCTTACTAACTGTAACTGCTTTTGATGTTACGTGAGCATTTGGTCTCATTTATCGTCAATTCTTCAATCTGGGAACCATCGCGCACCACCGAAGCTTCTTTTCCAAAACAAGGACAAAAGATTAAGCCCATAGAAGGGGAAAAAAAAATCACCCAATGAATCACCAACTTTTTAAACGATCCCAAGTCAGCCAAATCCACGTGTCCGGCATTGGTTGGTCGTTTTGGCTCACCCGTGGCAATTAGCGACCGCGGAGGTTCCAGGTTGTACGTCACCACGGCACGGCACAGCACAGCTCTGTGACATCTTTTGCATGTAGAGACGGATTCGTAATGGATGGAAACCTTATTAATACTCACAACCACCGTAATAAATCATCCCCCGACGGTCATTAGCACCAGAATAAATCAGCCTGTTCGTTTTAAAAAAAAAATGTTTTAACCTACTTTTCCGACGTCAATGGCGGTCGCTGGGCCCTCTTCCATGAAAGGTACCCCTCTCTCTCTCTCTCGCTGTGTTTTTTATTCGAGTGACGAGCTCTTCAAATTTGGCTGTTT
>JAGVVM010000587.1:0-39989 GCA_019149425.1 Psidium friedrichsthalianum | reverse complement strand
AGCCCAACCTCAGTACTTACCAGAGATGACAAAGTTTTTTCAATCGTTGGTTATCGTCATCGGTTGGTTTGGGATACTTCGACAAGATTCCAAAAACATCTGTAATTTTATTGATATCAAATCAAACAATTACATCTTATTGAAAGGGAAATCCTAAGAGTGCAACATGAATGAAAGTGAAAGTCCTAGAAAGCAGTAAAATTTCCCACGCAGGGGAGTGTAAGAACATAAAGGTGTTACTCTGAGTCCAATCCCTCCAGCGGATCACCAAATATAGCAATGACGGGTGGCTTCGAAGGCTTGGGAACCATGTAAGGCTTTTTCTCAGGAATTCCATCAACTTGCATGGGATCTTCAAGGATAGTTGCAATAGTTAACTCATCGAACCAGTCAGCCAGGTAAGGTACGCCATTATCAGCATTATCAGCATCCAATTCCATAGGCTCATGATCTTGATCTTTCGGTGAGTCAGGAAAGATTATCCCGAGATCATCTTCAAATTTGCTTAGATCATCATAGCCACCTATTATTCCAGCTGAACGGAAGGTCTCGCCCAGGGGTGGTGGTAAAGGGCCACGCTCTAACTTGCCACGGCCTATTGAGCTACATTTTCTGTATCTAGGACGGCCACGTCCATGATATCCCAAACCAGTTGTGTGCGATTGTCCATTGATTTCAATCGGGACACGAATACCCTGACCAAACTTGCCTAATCCAGCACCAGGCTCAAATCCATTGTTCACCATTATCTTAGCGACCATGACAGAGGCACTAGATAGCTCAGGGGTTGGCAAGGGACTTTCTGGCGAAGCATGAATAGTGTGTATCAACTCGAAGGAGTGGTAAGAGTCTTCTTCATTATGATCCGGCTCGATGTATGGAATGGCCGTCTCATTATAAACACGGAAATCTTCTTCTCCATGGATAATAACTAACTTCTGTTCCACTACGAACTTGATCTTTTGATGCAAACTAGACGGAACGGCTCCAGCATTATGAATCCATGGACGGCCAAGCAATAGGTTGAAAGCTGAGGGAATATCCAATACCTGAAATAAAACCTCGAACACAGAAGGTCCAATCTGTATCTCGAGGTTAATCTGCCCGATGACATCCTTTCTCATTCCATCAAAAGCTCTAACTGATAATTTTGCCGCTTGCATCTTAGCTGGGTCGATACCCAAACGGTTCAAGGTGGCTAAAGGGCATAAGTTTAATGCCGATCCATTGTCAACAAGTACCCTAGCTACATGGGTATGCTTGTGTTTGACTGAGATATGCAAAGCCTTATTATGACCCCTTCCTTCAGTTGGGATCTCTTCATCAGAAAATGTGACCTGATCCTTCAAAAGGATTGCCCCAACAAAATCTTCTAATTTGTCTTCTTCAATATTTTCGGGTACATGAATCTCACTTAATACCTTCATCAAGGAATTACGATGCTTGTCTGAGGATTGAAGGAGTTCTAGTAAAGAAACCTGAGCTGGCATCTTCCGTAGCTGATCGACTATGCAATATTCACTTGACTTTATAACCGCTAGGAAATCTTTCGCTTCCTTGTCTGTAGCTTGCTTGGCTGGAGAATCGTTATTATAAGCGCGCCCTGACCTTGTTACCAATGCCAATTCAAGGTCATAAGACCATGGGACTGCTTTATCGCCCTCATATGGAAAGGGTTGAGGCGAGGTGATAACACAACTATCTGGTATGACAATCCCAAGCCCATCGTCAGAAGCATCCTCTAAGGCAGGCATATCAGCTAACTCAGGATCCGCCTCGACCTCACTAGTCATCTCACCTTTTGCTGGCTCATTCTCAGTCTTTGTTTCGATTTGGGTGGTCAAAGCAGCCAATTCTTCATTCCAGTCAATGATAATCTGTGAAACAGTAGCCACTACCCCGATCCGGTTTGTATATACGATCATTCCTTGCTTCACCAAGCTAAGAACCATCCCTCTTATCTGATCTAATGACACGATCTCGCCGTTCTGAAAGTAACCCGCTCGAACTAGAGCATCAAAGATGTCAGCCATCCGAACTCTAACACTTTTGATCGGTCCCACATCAGCTCCAAAGATGGCATTAACCTTACCTTCATGATTAGGCAAGGGGTTGTTCTGAACGTTCGGCTGATTGCTGCTCTGAAATGAAATTGCTTTGGAATCAAGTAAGTCTTGGATGCGATTCTTGAGTACGTAACAATCATTTGTGTCATGGCGGTTTCACCACGGTGATAATCGCATTTTTTAGATGGATCATATCTGAATGAGTTCGCGTTAGTCGGCCGTAATGGCTCTGAAGTCAACAGCTCCTTCTTGCGCAAAACAGCCAAGATCTGGGAGAGAGTCCCAGGAAGTGGGGTATACTGTCGACTGTTGCGTTGATTTCTTCTTTGACCTTGCGATCCAAACTTAGCTGGTTGCTGATTAGGGTCTTCTACCTTAGGGACTTGGACCGAAGGTTTCTGGACATAGGTCATGTTGACCTGCGGGGCGAGTTCCTTATCTTTCTTTCCGAAGAATCTCTTGCCAAAGGAGCTTGAATCAACGTACCATCCCTTCTTGAGTCCTGACTCTATCTCTTCACCCATTGCAACCAACTGGCTAAAGGATTGGACGGCCGTCACCAATATTCGCGAGCGGATTGGCTGTGGAAGTGTGGCCACGAACAACTTCATCAGGTCACGTTCAGGAGGCTCGGGCATGATCTGTCCCGCCATATTCCTCCAACGAGTAGCATACTCCTTTAGGGTTTCGCCCTTTTTCTGTTCAGCACGTTCCAGATCTTCACGAGTGATGGTGATGTCAAGGTTAAATTTGAAATGTTTGACAAAGGCATTAGCAGCTTCTTCCACGAATCCATGCGATTGACTTGGTGGTTGGTGTACCAACGCATAGCGGCATCCTTTAAACTTGCCTGGAAGGTTTGGACCATTAGGGGTCCATTCGAGACGTATTTATTCATGAGGCCCTGATACATTTCGATATGTTGCACCGGATTTGATGTGCCATCGTATTTCTCGAAAGTCGGCATCTTGAACTTCTCTGGTACCTGTACCCTGGTGTATACCGACAAGTCGATCGGGGGAACGCTCTGAGTCCCTTCAATATCACGTATCCTTTGTTCGAGTCTTGCGATAACCTTGGCATTTTCATCATTCGGGGCTTGAGGAGGAGTAAGAACAGGTTGAGGAGCCGGTGTTATAGAGGGCATGTCAATGCCTGTCTGAATGACTTCATCTAAAGGTATGGTGGGATCATCATTCATCATGTGAGCTTTGTCAAGACGGAGCCCTGGGCGAGCCGGGGCTAGAGTCCCAAACTGGGAGCTGGAACCGATCTGCTGTTGCTTGGCCGTGAAATTTTCCATCACTTGGGTCAGAGCGGCCATCTGATCATTCATCGTGCTCATATGTTCCTTCAATTTCTCATCCATAATAGCCACGATCTCAGCTTGATCAGCCATTTTCCTTGCTTTCAAACGAGTGTTATGGGGGTGTGGAGTTCCCGTGATGAATTACCTTCAAAAATTGAATTAACATGATCAGCATGAGGAAAAATAATACGAGTCGGTCCATGACATTCCTCTAGACCCAAAAAAAAAAAAAAAACAAAAACAAAAACAAAAAAACAACCATGATGTGGGGATTGATTCAAAAGATTCTAGTTTCGTCGACTTTCACGAAAAAATGCGTATCAATTCATAGAATGAACGAAATGATGTGAAAATTTATGGGAGCATAGATAAGACGATGATGAACAACTTTCATGTTTTGAGTTTCTGTTGAAAACGTCCATATCAATACAGTTTAATGCATCTTTCCAAAAAATATGTCCAGAAAACTGATTCGTCTGTTTTTGTTTGAGGGACAAATGGGCCATCAAAAATGTGAATTGATGCCCGAAAATCTCCAGTTCACTAATTTAAAGCCCATTCTACAACTTTCATGTTTTGATTTTTCTCAAAAAAGCACGTTTACTAGTCGTAAATGGAGAAATAAAAGTGAAGTCGGAAAATTCTGGAATCCATACTGTTGTTCTTTCATCTTAAATTCCATAATAATTGGAAAACGTACTGGATTGGTCTGAAAATTTTTGAGGTCATGGATTAGGATCTTATGAACATTTTCTGTGAAGACATGATGAGTCAATTAAAATTGAGGAATCCATTAAAAATTACGGAAGACCAGAAGGTAATTCTGAACAGTAACCTTTATTACAAGAAAAAGTCATGAAATCACGAAATTGCAATTAAACATGGAACAAGACTCCTAAATCAAACTGATTTTCTTTTCTTTGTGGCAACATGATCTATAAACGAACGGGCTTCCAACTCTTTCCGAAGTCGTGCATTCTCTTTAGCCAAAGTCTTCATTTGCTTCTTGGTCTTTTGCATCTTCTTCTCATAGGCTTCAATCTCGGCTTGACGGGTGGGCTTCACGGTCACCAACGGGAATTTTGGAAGCATATGAGCCGGTATAAAATGATGCTGAATATACCGAGCTTTCGCATGATAAAGCCTTTCCTTCCCCTCGAGCTCCGCCTTGGGTAGTGATAATGGACGAGCTTTGGACTTGAGCCAAGTTTGAACAAAGCGCTTGATCTCGGTTCCATAATTCTCAGCCGCAATAAATTCAATTTGGAAAATGTTCGGCCCCAAAGGTAGTGGAATATCCTGCAAAACTCCATATGTCGTGCCACCGGAGAGGGTGATACCTTGTTGCGCCAGTAATGCCCAAGAGAAGTATGGGCTCCCGTTCACCATGGTACAAATGGGCCTCAGAGACTTGGAACCATATAGCTTGCCAAAGAAAAACCTCGGGACTTGGATCTTTAAATAAATCAATCCACTAGGAATAAGACAATCCATCGATATGTTTTTGCAATTTTTTGAAATTTTGCAATGGGGTTTCCTCTTGATTTATCCGAGGGATAGTCATCATGGAACCAAACTTAGCATAATGAGAGAAAAACCACATTTGCAAAAGTCCAACCAAAGCATGGAATGTCTTATCCTTGTTTTGCTTAAAACGAGTCAGAGATATAAAAGTCTCGGTTAGGATAGCATTAGTAAAATTCATTCCACTACAAACTTGCCTAGCTATCCAAGCCATGGATGGACTAATGAAATTCTTTTGGAGTGGAAAAATCACAAGCCCGAAGAAAGCTAGAATAAAAATCCTACTTTGCAAGTATGAATTGCTCTCATAAAAATGTTCAATGAGGAATGAGAAAGGACACATATGGCAATTTTCTCTCAAAACTTTCCTCATTTTATTTTCATTAATGTTCAAAAATTCAGCAAAGATGACGATTGGATCCATTCCCACACAAGGACCAATTAAATGATCACTCAAAGGTTTTCCAATGGCAAAGTTATATTCTTCCAAAGTCGGAGTGAGCTCATGCTTACCTAGAATGAAGGTAGCGGTATATGGGCACCAAAAATGTGCAAGTGCCTGCATGACCCCGGTCTGTAATATGATATCCAAAAGTGGCAACATATGACCCATACGGCTAAGGACATAGCTCCGTGCATCAGTACTCAAACGGCCCCACATCTGCTTCAACTCAGCCTTCGGAATGTACATGAAACGGATGTCGATGTGTCCCATTGTCTATAGACCACGTGCCACAAACCCTAAGTATCATGGACCGACCCAAATAAAATGAGACAAGATGAATTTCAGGAGCATACTTTACCGTGGGATAGGAAAATAAACAATCACATAGACATGCACATGATTCGTGGGTTAACTTTAATCTAACTATCCTAAAGGCTCACAAATTGAAGCGAAAGACTTACGGCAAGGCGACAATCTCGCGCACATAATCAAGATTAGTCGTGATCCCACGACGTAACCAGGATTAGCCGGGCCTTTCCACTTCGGCTACTCGAGTTAAAAATTATAACTCCCGCTTTGGTAATCTTACCGAGCGAGAGTTCTAACTTTTTGGCCGAACCTGGGCCACTAGTTTTAGGATGGTATTGAGATTGGCTCTAGCGTTCACCGTGAGATCACGTTGAAAGTTAGTCCAAATTCAATCCCGAATCTTTTTCAAAAATGAGTCTCAAAAGTTAGAACTCTCGCTCGGTAAGATTACCAAAGCGGGAGTTATAATTTTTAACTCGAGTAGCCGAAGTGGAAAGGCCCGGCTAATCCTGGTTACGTCGTGGGATCACGACTAATCTTGATTATGTGCGCGAGATTGTCGCCTTGCCGTAAGTCTTTCGCTTCAATTTGTGAGCCTTTAGGATAGTTAGATTAAAGTTAACCCACGAATCATGTGCATGTCTATGTGATTGTTTATTTTCCTATCCCACGGTAAAGTATGCTCCTGAAATTCATCTTGTCTCATTTTATTTGGGTCGGTCCATGATACTTAGGGTTTGTGGCACGTGGTCTATAGACAATGGGACACATCGACATCCGTTTCATGTACATTCCGAAGGCTGAGTTGAAGCAGATGTGGGGCCGTTTGAGTACTGATGCACGGAGCTATGTCCTTAGCCGTATGGGTCATATGTTGCCACTTTTGGATATCATATTACAGACCGGGGTCATGCAGGCACTTGCACATTTTTGGTGCCCATATACCGCTACCTTCATTCTAGGTAAGCATGAGCTCACTCCGACTTTGGAAGAATATAACTTTGCCATTGGAAAACCTTTGAGTGATCATTTAATTGGTCCTTGTGTGGGAATGGATCCAATCGTCATCTTTGCTGAATTTTTGAACATTAATGAAAATAAAATGAGGAAAGTTTTGAGAGAAAATTGCCATATGTGTCCTTTCTCATTCCTCATTGAACATTTTTATGAGAGCAATTCATACTTGCAAAGTAGGATTTTTATTCTAGCTTTCTTCGGGCTTGTGATTTTTCCACTCCAAAAGAATTTCATTAGTCCATCCATGGCTTGGATAGCTAGGCAAGTTTGTAGTGGAATGAATTTTACTAATGCTATCCTAACCGAGACTTTTATATCTCTGACTCGTTTTAAGCAAAACAAGGATAAGACATTCCATGCTTTGGTTGGACTTTTGCAAATGTGGTTTTTCTCTCATTATGCTAAGTTTGGTTCCATGATGACTATCCCTCGGATAAATCAAGAGGAAAACCCAATTGCAAAATTTCAAAAAATTGCAAAAACATATCGATGGATTGTCTTATTCCTAGTGGATTGATTTATTTAAAGATCCAAGTCCCGAGGTTTTTCTTTGGCAAGCTATATGGTTCCAAGTCTCTGAGGCCCATTTGTACCATGGTGAACGGGAGCCCATACTTCTCTTGGGCATTACTGGCGCAACAAGGTATCACCCTCTCCGGGTGGCACGACAATATGGAGTTTTGCAGGATATTCCACTACCTTTGGGGCCGAACATTTTCCAAATTGAATTTATTGCGGCTGAGAATTATGGAACCGAGATCAAGCGCTTTGTTCAAACTTGGCTCAAGTCCAAAGCTCGTCCATTATCACTACCCAAGGCGGAGCTCGAGGGGAAGGAAAGGCTTTATCATGCGAAAGCTCGGTATATTCAGCATCATTTTATACCGGCTCATATGCTTCCAAAATTCCCGTTGGTGACCGTGAAGCCCACCCGTCAAGCCGAGATTGAAGCCTATGAGAAGAAGATGCAAAAGACCAAGAAGCAAATGAAGACTTTGGCTAAAGAGAATGCACGACTTCGGAAAGAGTTGGAAGCCCGTTCGTTTATAGATCATGTTGCCACAAAGAAAAGAAAATCAGTTTGATTTAGGAGTCTTGTTCCATGTTTAATTGCAATTTCGTGATTTCATGACTTTTTCTTGTAATAAAGGTTACTGTTCAGAATTACCTTCTGGTCTTCCGTAATTTTTAATGGATTCCTCAATTTTAATTGACTCATCATGTCTTCACAGAAAATGTTCATAAGATCCTAATCCATGACCTCAAAAATTTTCAGACCAATCCAGTACGTTTTCCAATTATTATGGAATTTAAGATGAAAGAACAACAGTATGGATTCCAGAATTTTCCGACTTCACTTTTATTTCTCCATTTACGACTAGTAAACGTGCTTTTTTGAGAAAAATCAAAACATGAAAGTTGTAGAATGGGCTTTAAATTAGTGAACTGGAGATTTTCGGGCATCAATTCACATTTTTGATGGCCCATTTGTCCCTCAAACAAAACCAGACGAATCAGTTTTCTGGACATATTTTTTGGAAAGATGCATTAAACTGTATTGATCTGGACGTTTTCAACAGAAACTCAAAACATGAAAGTTGTTCATCATCGTCTTATCTATGCTCCCATAAATTTTCACATCATTTCGTTCATTCTATGAATTGATACGAATTTTTTCGTGAAAGTCGACGAAACTAGAATCTTTTGAATCAATCCCCACATCATGGTTGTTTTTGTTTTTGTTTGTTTTTTTGTTTTTTTTTTTGGGTCTAGAGGAATGTCATGGACCGACTCGTATTATTTTTCCTCATGCTGATCATGTTAATTCAATTTTTGAAGGTAATTCATCACGGGAACTCCACACCCCCATAACACTCGTTTGAAAGCAAGGAAAATGGCTGATCAAGCTGAGATCGTGGCTATTATGGATGAGAAATTGAAGGAACATATGAGCACGATGAATGATCAGATGGCCGCTCTGACCCAAGTGATGGAAAATTTCATGGCCAAGCAACAGCAGATCGGTTCCAGCTCCCAGTTTGGGACTCTAGCCCCGGCTCGCCCAGGGCTCCGTCTTGACAAAGCTCACATGATGAATGATGATCCCACCATACCTTTAGATGAAGTCATTCAGACAGGCATTGACATGCCCTCTATAACACCGGCTCCTCAACCTGTTCTTACTCCTCCTCAAGCCCCGAATGATGAAAATGCCAAGGTTATCGCAAGACTCGAACAAAGGATACGTGATATTGAAGGGACTCAGAGCGTTCCCCCGATCGACTTGTCGGTATACACCAGGGTACAGGTACCAGAGAAGTTCAAGATGCCGACTTTCGAGAAATACGATGGCACATCAAATCCGGTGCAACATATCGAAATGTATCAGGGCCTCATGAATAAATACGTCTCGAATGGACCCCTAATGGTCCAAACCTTCCAGGCAAGTTTAAAGGATGCCGCTATGCGTTGGTACACCAACCACCAAGTCAATCGCATGGATTCGTGGGAAGAAGCTGCTAATGCCTTTGTCAAACATTTCAAATTTAACCTTGACATCACCATCACTCGTGAAGATCTGGAACGTGCTGAACAGAAAAAGGGCGAAACCCTAAAGGAGTATGCTACTCGTTGGAGGAATATGGCGGGACAGATCATGCCCGAGCCTCCTGAACGTGACCTGATGAAGTTGTTCGTGGCCACACTTCCACAGCCAATCCGCTCGCGAATATTGGTGACGGCCGTCCAATCCTTTAGCCAGTTGGTTGCAATGGGTGAAGAGATAGAGTCAGGACTCAAGAAGGGATGGTACGTTGATTCAAGCTCCTTTGGCAAGAGATTCTTCGGAAAGAAAGATAAGGAACTCGCCCCGCAGGTCAACATGACCTATGTCCAGAAACCTTCGGTCCAAGTCCCTAAGGTAGAAGACCCTAATCAGCAACCAGCTAAGTTTGGATCGCAAGGTCAAAGAAGAAATCAACGCAACAGTCGACAGTATACCCCACTTCCTGGGACTCTCTCCCAGATCTTGGCTGTTTTGCGCAAGAAGGAGCTGTTGACTTCAGAGCCATTACGGCCGACTAACGCGAACTCATTCAGATATGATCCATCTAAAAAATGCGATTATCACCGTGGTGAAACCGGCCATGACACAAATGATTGTTACGTACTCAAGAATCGCATCCAAGACTTACTTGATTCCAAAGCAATTTCATTTCAGAGCAGCAATCAGCCGAACGTTCAGAACAACCCCTTGCCTAATCATGAAGGTAAGGTTAATGCCATCTTTGGAGCTGATGTGGGACCGATCAAAAGTGTTAGAGTTCGGATGGCTGACATCTTTGATGCTCTAGTTCGAGCGGGTTACTTTCAGAACGGCGAGATCGTGTCATTAGATCAGATAAGAGGGATGGTTCTTAGCTTGGTGAAGCAAGGAATGATCGTATATACAAACCGGATCGGGGTAGTGGCTACTGTTTCACAGATTATCATTGACTGGAATGAAGAATTGGCTGCTTTGACCACCCAAATCGAAACAAAGACTGAGAATGAGCCAGCAAAAGGTGAGATGACTAGTGAGGTCGAGGCGGATCCTGAGTTAGCTGATATGCCTGCCTTAGAGGATGCTTCTGACGATGGGCTTGGGATTGTCATACCAGATAGTTGTGTTATCACCTCGCCTCAACCCTTTCCATATGAGGGCGATAAAGCAGTCCCATGGTCTTATGACCTTGAATTGGCATTGGTAACAAGGTCAGGGCGCGCTTATAATAACGATTCTCCAGCCAAGCAAGCTACAGACAAGGAAGCGAAAGATTTCCTAGCGGTTATAAAGTCAAGTGAATATTGCATAGTCGATCAGCTACGGAAGATGCCAGCTCAGGTTTCTTTACTAGAACTCCTTCAATCCTCAGACAAGCATCGTAATTCCTTGATGAAGGTATTAAGTGAGATTCATGTACCCGAAAATATTGAAGAAGACAAATTAGAAGATTTTGTTGGGGCAATCCTTTTGAAGGATCAGGTCACATTTTCTGATGAAGAGATCCCAACTGAAGGAAGGGGTCATAATAAGGCTTTGCATATCTCAGTCAAACACAAGCATACCCATGTAGCTAGGGTACTTGTTGACAATGGATCGGCATTAAACTTATGCCCTTTAGCCACCTTGAACCGTTTGGGTATCGACCCAGCTAAGATGCAAGCGGCAAAATTATCAGTTAGAGCTTTTGATGGAATGAGAAAGGATGTCATCGGGCAGATTAACCTCGAGATACAGATTGGACCTTCTGTGTTCGAGGTTTTATTTCAGGTATTGGATATTCCCTCAGCTTTCAACCTATTGCTTGGCCGTCCATGGATTCATAATGCTGGAGCCGTTCCGTCTAGTTTGCATCAAAAGATCAAGTTCGTAGTGGAACAGAAGTTAGTTATTATCCATGGAGAAGAAGATTTCCGTGTTTATAATGAGACGGCCATTCCATACATCGAGCCGGATCATAATGAAGAAGACTCTTACCACTCCTTCGAGTTGATACACACTATTCATGCTTCGCCAGAAAGTCCCTTGCCAACCCCTGAGCTATCTAGTGCCTCTGTCATGGTCGCTAAGATAATGGTGAACAATGGATTTGAGCCTGGTGCTGGATTAGGCAAGTTTGGTCAGGGTATTCGTGTCCCGATTGAAATCAATGGACAATCGCACACAACTGGTTTGGGATATCATGGACGTGGCCGTCCTAGATACAGAAAATGTAGCTCAATAGGCCGTGGCAAGTTAGAGCGTGGCCCTTTACCACCACCCCTGGGCGAGACCTTCCGTTCAGCTGGAATAATAGGTGGCTATGATGATCTAAGCAAATTTGAAGATGATCTCGGGATAATCTTTCCTGACTCACCGAAAGATCAAGATCATGAGCCTATGGAATTGGATGCTGATAATGCTGATAATGGCGTACCTTACCTGGCTGACTGGTTCGATGAGTTAACTATTGCAACTATCCTTGAAGATCCCATGCAAGTTGATGGAATTCCTGAGAAAAAGCCTTACATGGTTCCCAAGCCTTCGAAGCCACCCGTCATTGCTATATTTGGTGATCCGCTGGAGGGATTGGACTCAGAGTAACACCTTTATGTTCTTACACTCCCCTGCGTGGGAAATTTTACTGCTTTCTAGGACTTTCACTTTCATTCATGTTGCACTCTTAGGATTTCCCTTTCAATAAGATGTAATTGTTTGATTTGATATCAATAAAATTACAGATGTTTTTGGAATCTTGTCGAAGTATCCCAAACCAACCCGATGACGATAACCAACGATTGAAAAAACTTTGTCATCTCTGGTAAGTACTGAGGGTTGGGCTTCCACAAGGATTTTTGTCCCGAGGTTTTCGAAAAAAAAAAAGAAGAAAAAGAAAAAGAAAAAGAAGACATTTCAAAAATTAGAGAAGAACACATGGATCATGTTTAAACCTTGTTTGTTTTTCTAAAACCTCTACTTTATGTTTCAGGGGCAAACACGAGGAGGGAAAGCCAGCGGATCCCGATGTATACGATGTCTATGAATCAGATGATTCCAATTATGATGACAAAGAAATACGTCAGAGCCTGGAATCTCATGAAGAGTCTAAGTCACCAACGATCGAAGAAACTATATCAATCAATCTCGGTGATGCGGAAGATCCTAGAGAAGTGAAGATCGGGGCAAGACTCTCCAAAGATGTAACTGAATGTTTGATACAGCTTCTAAAAGATTATCAAGACATCTTTGCTTGGTCGTATGCAGATATGCCGGGTCTTGACCGATCGATCGTCGAACATTGTTTACCGACCGATCCTTCGTTCAAGCCAAAGAAACAGAGACAACGCAAGGCTAAGCCAGAACTTGCAAAGAAAATCGAGGAAGAAGTTATGAAGCTCATCGATGTCGGATTTATAGAGACTACCCAGTACGCTACTTGGGTGGCCAACATAGTCCCGGTATTGAAGAAAGATGGTCGTGTTCGAGTTTGTGTCGACTATCGGGACCTAAACAAAGCTAGCCCGAAGGATGATTTTCCCCTTCCTCACATTGATGTGCTCGTAGATAGTACAGCTGGTTTCGAGCTATTCTCATTCATGGATGGTTTCTCAGGCTATAATCAGATCTTGATGAACGAGGAAGACAAGGAAAAGACAGCATTCACAACCCTTGGGGAGTGTTTCATTACAAGGTTATGCCTTTCGGACTTAAGAATGCAGGGGCAACGTACCAACGAGCAATGGTCACTTTGTTCCACGACATGATGCATAAAGAAATTGAGGTCTAGTCGCGAGACCCATTTTTCTGGTCCGCATTCGTGTACGCAGGTCGTGCGTACGCGCCCCTCGTCGAACCTTCGTTGAGGCCCGAGATTTGCACCCCCCCTGCGCCTGTGCGCGAGGCATAGTACTTTGTTGTTATGTTACCACTCCAAAGGAGTGTAACCATATATAAAGCACTTGAAAGCCTTCTTTCTTTCAATGTGGACTAGTGTTTTCCACTTCCAACTCAAGGATGCTCTTTGAGAAACAATTTCTCATTCACCCATCAAAACACACCATATTTCCAACAATCCCCCACATGAATGAAAATTGTTTTAGTTTGACTCGATGATAGTGTTCGACAAATGAAACCTGCATAGGATAGGTAGGTGTTACCCTTTGAACCTTCCCTTGTGAAAGTATATTTACTTTACTAGCTGTCCAGTAGACATGATGTCCTTGAACTGTCCTGCTTTCTTATGTAAACGAACCATATACTCCACACAGGAATCATCAAAACGTTTCTTCAGTTCTCATGATTGTGTTCGTTTTGGCCATGAACATCAACCTGGTTCTGCGAGAGTTTCTAAAGAATTTAGCCCCAAACAATTCTCCTTTGAAGCGGCCCCACTTCTCTCTCACATAGGTGATTACTTAATTTTGAGTAATTTGATTACTCCACTTAAGAATCATTAAAGCAAAATTGCTATCCTTTTCCTTACAATATCACTGTTATTTCTGAGGAATGGTTTTAGGGATAAACCCCCACAGTGACATCACTAAGTCAATATAATTAGGTTGTCCCTTTGAACCTAGATCTTGGGATCTCCAGTCAACTAGGTTGGGTTTCCTTTATATCAACTTATTCTTTCATGGGCTTCAGTCCCATTCCTCTTGTCGATTTCTCAACTAACTCTCTGTTTAACCCTTTGGTTAGCGGATCCGCAATATTATCCTTTGACATCACGTAGTCAATAGAGATAATTCCAGTTGAGAGTAGTTGTCTAATGGTATTATGTCTACGACGTATATGTCTAGACTTACCATTGTACATGTTACTCTGTGCTCTTCCAATTGCAGATTGATTATCACAATATATGCAAATTGGTGGCACAGGTTTTTGCCATTTTGGAATATCCTCTAGTAAGTGGCGTAGCCATTCAGCCTCTTCTCCACATTTATCCAAAGCAATGAATTCAGATTCCATTGTGGATCTGGCTATAACCGTTTGTTTACAGGATTTCCATGATACGGCTGCACCCGCTAGTGTAAATACATATCCACTAGTAGACTTTGAGTCTTTCATATCAGATATCCAGTTCGCATCACTGTATCCTTCTAGAACAGCTGGGTATCTGGTATAGTGCAGACCATGATTCCGAGTATATCGTAGGTACCTAAGTACTCTCACAATTGCTTTCCAATGGTCAGCACTCGGATTGCTCGTATATCTACTCAATTTACTAACTGAGTACGCAATGTCTGGTCTAGTACAACTCATTAAGTACATCAGACTTCCAATAACTCTAGAGTATTCTACTTGAGAAATACTCTCTCCTCTATTCTTGGATAGATGAAGACTATTGTCAAGTGGTGTTCTCGCAATACCAGAATCATCCACATTGAACTTTCCAAGAATTTTGTCCACATAGTGTGACTGGTTTAAGATAAGACCTTCTGACGTTCTTGTGATTTTAATTCCTAAAATCACATCAGCAAGTCCCATATCTTTCATGTCAAATCTCGAATTCAACATATTCTTAGTGGATTTGATCATTTCATCATCACTACCGACAATGAGTATGTCATCTACATAAAGACACAAAATGACATAGCCATTTTCTATTTCTTTAATGTAGACACATTTATCACATTCATTGATCTTAAATCCATTGGTAATCATTGCATTATCAAACTTTTCATGCCACTGTTTTGGCGCTTGTTTTAAGCCATACAATGATTTAACCAATTTACAGACTTTCCTTTCTTGTCCTGGAACTATAAAACCCTCAGGTTGTTCCATGTAGATTTCTTCATCTAAATCACCATTTAGGAAAGCTGTTTTTACATCCATTTGATGTACTTCTAGATTTCGCAATGCTGCAATTGCAAGTATCATCCTAATGGAGTTTATTCTCGTCACAGGAGAATAAGTATCAAAGTAATCTAAGCCTTCTCGTTGCTTGTATCCTTTGATTACAAGTCTGGCTTTATACTTATCAACAGAACCATCTGCTTTCATTTTCCTTTTAAAGATCCATTTTGATCCTAAAGGTTTGCATCCAGGAGGAGGATCCACTAACTCCCAAGTATGATTCTGCAATATAGAATCAACTTCGCTTTTAATTGCTTCTTTCCATAGAAGTCCCTCAGAAGAATTTACTGCTTCTGAATAATTTAGTGGTTCCTTTTCTAACAAATAAGTTAGAAAATCATCTCCAAATGATTTCTCCACTCTTGCTCTTTTGCTACGTCTGAGCTGGTCAGAAGCAGGATCGCTCTGCTTCTGAACTCTTCTTTGGAGTAGGTCAGAAGCAGACTCGCTCTGCTTCTGAATACTGTCATGATCAGAAGCAGACTCGCTCTGCTTCTGAACTCTGTCATGATCAGAATCATGACTTTCTTCATTCATAGTGTCAATCGTTCGCTTGGACGAACTTGATCCATCATTGGATTTGCAAGGAAATACACCTTCGAAGAATGATGCATTCCTAGATTCCATGATCGTATTCTTGTGTATATCTGGAATTTTCGATTCATGTACAAGAAAACGATATGCATTACTGTTATGTGCATAGCCTATAAAGATACAGTCCACCGTTTTAGGACCTATCTTTGTTTTCTTTGGTGTTGGAACAGCTACTTTTGCAAGACACCCCCACACTCGTAAGTATTTATAGGATGGTCTCCTACCTTTCCATAACTCATAAGGGGTTTTATCCTCCTTTTTCCGAGGTACCTTATTTAAAAGGTAATTGCTTGACAAAATAGCTTCACCCCACATATTTTGGGGTAAACCTGAACTTAGTAACATCGCGTTCATCATTTCTTTCAATGTGCGATTTTTACGTTCAGCCACACCATTTGATTGAGGCGAATAGGGTGCAGTTACTTCATGTATAATTCCGTGTTGTGCACAGAATTCACCAATCGGTTCTTCGTACTCACCACCTCTATCGCTTCTCAATCTTTTGATTTTCTTGTTGAGTTGATTCTCAACTTCATTCTTATAGAGAACAAATTTCTCTAAGGCTTCACTTTTGCTTTTAAGCAAATACACATAGCAGTATTTAGTGCTATCATCGATAAAGGTAATAAAATATTTATTACCACCTCTTGTTTGTATGAATTTCAAATCACAAACATCACTATGAATTAGCTCAAGGGGTTCGGTGTTTCTTTCAACTGTTTGAAACGATGATCTCGTTAACTTTGCCTCAACACAAATTTCACATTTGTGTTTACAATCAATTTGGAATGAGGGAATGTGCTCCAAGTTAATTAATCTACGCAATGTATCATAATTAACGTGTCCAAGTCTGCCATGCCATAAGTTGGAAGACTCAAGCAAATAAACGGAAGACTTATTATCTTTATTGATAATTGTCAACACATTGAGCTTAAAAAGCCCATCAGATACATATCCCCTTCCCACATACATTCCAGATTTTGACAAAGTAACTTTGTCTGACTCGAACACCATACGAAATCCGTGCTTGTTCAATAGAGACCCGGAGACCAGGTTCTTTCGGATTTCTGGCACATACAGAACATTGTTCAGAGTCAGCTCCTTCCCAGAGGTCATCTTCAGAAGCACCTTCCCTTGGCCTTCAACGGCAGACGTGGCCGAGTTTCCCATGAAGACTTTCTCTCCATCAATTGGTTCGAAAGTTGTGAACAGGTCCTTGTTGGAGCATACGTGCCTCGTGGCACCAGTGTCAATCCACCATTCCTTTGGATTGGACCCGACCAAGTTCACCTCAGACACCATCGCAGAGAGATTTATGTCTGAGAAGTCATGAGTGACATCATTCACCATGTTCGTCTCATGCTTCTTCTTCTTCGGAAATCTGCATTCCACGGATCTATGGCCCATCTTGCCACAGTTGAAGCATTTCCCTTGGAACTTGGTTTTGGAGACTCCTCCTTTCGGTCCCAGCTTCGGCTTGATGGCCTTCTTGTTCTTGTGGGCTTGCTTGTGCTCCACAACGTTTGCCTTAGCTGCGGTGGGATTGAACCTCTTGCGTTCAGAGCTTCTGTTGTCTTCTTCGATGCGAAGTCTGACAATCAACTCCTCCAGGTTCATTTCCTTTCGCTTGTGCTTAAGGTAATTCTTGAAATCCTTCCACCCAGGAGGTAGCTTCTCAATAATGGCAGCCACCTGGAAGGTTTCACTCAGATTCATCCCTTCAGATTGAATCTCGTGCAAAATCACTTGGATTTCTTGCACTTGACTGATCACAGTCTTGGAATCCACCATCTTATAATCAAGGAATCGACCGACAACAAATTTCTTTGCTCCGGCATCCTCTGTTTTATATTTCCGGTCCAAAGATTCCCACAACTCTTTTGCCGTATTGATTGTACAATAGACATTATACAGAGAGTCGTGCAAGCCATTCATGACATAGTTCCTACAGAGGAAGTCAGAATGCTTCCAAGCCTCAAGAGCATTGAAGGCTTGTTTATCCGTTTCACCATCGGATATCTGAGGAGCTTCCTCAGTCAAGAATCTCGCAAGATTCAACGTTGTTAAATAAAACAACATCTTCTGTTGCCACCTTTTAAAGTTCGATCCGTTGAACTTTTCAGGCCTTTCGCCTTGGTGAACAGAAACAGGAGCAGAAGATTGGCCAAGGTTTTCAGAACCAAGTTGAACAACATCTTTCCCAGTAGCCATTTGAAAACAAGGAGAATCTGTTTCGTCAGCTAAAGATGCTGCTTCTGAACTATCAGAAGGAGTTCAGAAGAAGAATCAACAGCAAAACTTTCTGCTTCTGAACTATCAGAACGAGTTCAGAAGAAGAATCGACAGCAAATTTTCTGCTTCGGAACTATTAAACAGAGTTCAGAAGCAGACGAATCTGTTTTAAGAATGTTGGTAATCAGTTCAGAATCAACTCCAGAACGATTCAGATTCACTTGTAAAAGAATTCCTAGAACGGTATAAGCAATGGAACAGATTTTTCAACACGAAATTGAAATCGTGAGATCGACACTAGATATAAACCGAGGCCTGTGTTCAACACAGTTTCCTTAAAACAGATTCGTTCCCTCAACTCTGTGCTTGAGGTTTCGTGAACGTCTGTCTCCCAGGATACAACGGTTAACAGCTAGGAGGTGAGCACAGAACCTCAGAGCTTTCGGCGAACTTGAAGAAACTGGTGTTTGAACACTATCGAAAAACCAATGCAGGGAATAAGCAGAAAACAGAGCAAAACAGAGGAGAACAGAAGCCTTTTGCACTGAGTCAGAATCTGAATGTTCGCGCTCCTCAACAAGAACGAGAAAACCAGTTATTTATAAGATGAGTGGAGGGATTATTCCGGAATAATATGGCGTAACAGTTTATAACGGCTGATTAAATCTGCCGTTTGTAACTGTTGTAGCATAACCGACAATTAAATCTGCCGTTTGTAATTGTTACGGTGTAACGGTTGATTAATTCTGCCGTTTCTGGCATAATGGATGATTAACTCTGCCATTTGTAACGACCGTAATGTAATGACATTCCAAAAACGTTACAAATGGTCAGCTTCTGAGCGTCGCGAGCTGCTTCCGACACTGGTTCTGAACCCCGCGCGAGCTGCTTCTGAATGCTGGTTCTAAATCTTGCGGGAGCTGCTTCTGAATCTGAACGTTGCTTCTGAGCTCATCCGAAACATACTCTGCTTCTGAGCTCGCATTAAAGCATCGTTACAAAATCCGTAACATTTGGAAAAAAGAAAGTTGAGCCATGTATCGCGACCTAAAATAATTTCAAGTGAACGGATTATTAGGTTAATTAAATTAACCTAACGCGGACCCCCCCGAGCCCTACCGAATCGCGACTTTGGTTTTTTTATCTAAATGATTTTAAGATTTGGAATCGCCACTAATCGTTCTTGGTAGGTCGATTAGAAACCTAAATAAATTAGCGGGAGAAAGTAATTTATTTCTGCAAACCAGAGATTATGAGTTCGGGGACTTGGTTACGTTAAATTACTCTAACGCCCTTTCGGTACCAATTTCATGAAAAAATCATTTGAGGTGACTTGGAAAGATTTGGGTCAAACTGACCAGAAGGGTAAAAATGGTCATTTTTTCAAGGATTGGGAAATGAAAATAGGTCAAACCAGTTAAATATGGTCATTCCTTATTTCCTACAATTTCTGAAAATTTTTCGAAATTTTTCGAGACAATTTACCCATAGGGGCAAAATCGTCATTTTGAAAAGATCGGGGTAGAAATTCACCAAAGATAGGATTGGTCAGTCGAAATGACCCGTTTCCTAATTTCTGAGATTTTTCTAAATTTTTAGAATTATATATATATTTTTTATTTTTTATTTTTTATTTTTTTATTTTTTATTTTTTATTTAACAATTTTTTAACCAAAATTTGCCTGGACAAACTGGTAGAACATTGGGATAGCCGAATAAATCTCAGACAACAAAAGAACGGCACCCTGACTAAAGGAAGATGAAGTAACTTTAGGAAAGCACGGTCTAAGCACTACAAAATTCTACTGAAGTCTATACAACAACATCAAATACGTTATCACCACGAACCGACGGATCGGACAGAATTATATTAGACGTGTGGCAATAATTTCAGTGAGTTGGGATTGATGGATCAACCTTGGCAGCATATTCATGAATATCCCTGGACACGTTGAATACTCTTTTAAGACTCTGAAAATTTAAGCTTGAGTCAAGAGGATAATTTTAATTATTATTTTGACCCAATGATACGCTCAACAGGTACCACAAATTTGTAAAGTTCCTTGTAGCTTTCCACATCACACATCATAAATATGCATATATAAATGCAAATAAAGATTGGAGGGAAGGGCTTTCAAGTTTTACCTGTGTCTGCAACCACTTGGCTACTTGCAATGACCGCATTCCATGGTGACACCTTCATAATCGGATCACCACCGTCGCACGATTGCTGCCTCCGAGGTCACCCCTTCGTCTCGCCGCCGCGCCGTTTAGTTTGCTTCGTCGCACCGCCGTAGGGAAATGCGTCGTTGTCTCTAGACACGTGGAACCCAGCATCCGTCAGCTTGTTGTAGGGGAAATCAATGAAGCCCTTGCGGGTGTCTTTGCCTTTGAAGCTCAAGAACATGTCGTGGTTCTCATGGACGGCCCTCCGTCGATCAGCCCCTCATCGCGCGAAGACCTCGAGAACTCGTCTATCGTCGCTGCATGTCTCTTTCACATGGTGGAGCTGGTCGCGCACAAGCTGTTACGCACTCTGGACATATCTTCTTCTTCCATAGATAATTATGTTCGCTGAAGAGCCCTACTCGATTCCTCGTTTTGCTCGCAAAAATTTGTGCACATACAAGCTGGATATTCCACCCTAAAACTGGGCCCTTTAGCTTGGAGTTGCTGCATGGAACAGAAGCTTCAGCGTTGGTTGCATCATCAAAGACTTTCCTCCTGTGTGTTACGTCAATTGCCTCCCCATGCTCTTGGACTTTTGGATTGTGACCTGCCACTTGAAGTGCTTGACTACTCCCTGTTGGTTCGGTAGAAGAGGCACCAAGGTTTCCACGCCAACCGTCTTAGATTCCGCTCCTAAGACAAGTATTCTGGTAGAACCAGAAAATTTTTGTTCTTCTCTGGGATTCTGATGTGTTGATCAAAAATTCTTTTCTCTGTCGCTCAACCTCCACCTTGAATGCTCTCCTCACCCGTAACAAATGTGCCCAATATAAATCTTGGTTGCCAGCCACATGACCAATCCTCGCTTGCTAACGACCCTGCTGTTGGTGACAACGAGCATCCGTGACTCATCCACGGAGTTTCCCGATCGATTTAACATAATGTCATTTTCACGAGGCATTATAGATGACAGGAGCAATGAGGCTGTAAGTGTGCGCACATCTCCAAATAGACAGGTAGATTATCAACCCTGATGTGTTCATCTTCCGTGGACTTCCGAGAGCCCATATCAGCGAGCTACCGAAACGAATCCTTGGAAAAAATTTAAGGCATCAAGGACAACAATGACATCATTCACAGTCTCAAGGCAGCTGGCAATCGATTCGATGTGGGAGATGTCTATAGAGACCGGGTCGGTGACGCAAGCTTCGTGGAGTTCTACATGAATCTCATGCAGAATATCATAGAATTTCCCACTTCTTTTTTTCTTGTCCCCTTTTGCCAATCACATTATATGATATCACATTAGATTCCAAACCTTTCAGAGACATGGGCCGTAACACTTCGTATGCTGCATCCGTTCTTCCCGACTTACGATACGTATTGATCAGCGTGTCATACGTCACCACATTAGGCAAACGACCATGCTGCTCCATATCATGAATAAAAAGACCATGTTGACATGTGAGTAGGACTGACCTCGTTAACGATGCTGAGAGCGCGGTCCTGCATGAGCTATAGAACTTGGCCCTCGCCGTCGGCCTACACTCTCCTCCCAACCTAGTCGACTACTTCATACTCCCCCATCTTTGAGCTGGTGTCATTGTCCTCTGACTCTATGGGCACGACATCCCTCGACGTTGAGGGTTTTCCTGCCCCCAGTCGCAGATCTACTATTTCCCGGCCAAGGGAACGAAGCTCCAGTTCGAGCTCTGTGCCAGAGTTTGTGGAGATGGACTCTCTCCTTCTCTCTCCTCCTCCTTCTTCTGCTCAAAGCTCAGTACCTCTTGATGTTCTTAACCACATTACTGACAGGAAAGGCTTCGAACATTCAAGCTTTGTACACCCTCATGTGCGTCGTGGCATCACTCAAAATTTATATTGTTCTTCATCACGCGAGGACAAACCGGGCACTCCACATTCTCTAGGACATACCCGACTATATTCAAGGCGTAAAAATAACAGCATGACTCAGGAGCCACCACCTTGTCGTGGTGTTTCTTTGAGCGTGATGTAAAAGGTCTTGCTGCCCACGTCCACTTGCTTCTTCCAGATGTTGTAATGGGCCAGCACTTCTTTCCAGTTCTTCCGAGAGCACTTGGTTTCGCCTTGTTGTCTAGTTTGGCTCTGCACGTCCAATCACCGAGTCCAATGATAAAGACTAGACTTCATTTTTTTTTTAGCGGACATGGCTCTACACATTCACGACTCCATAATCGGCAGCTTTTGTTGCAGGCCTATCGTGTTTGGATGAGATGAGGGGTCGGAGGGGTCCGACCTGAGGATGATCTAGCCAACGCTTCGTCGCCCAACTGGAAAGGGAGGTCGCGCCGTTGACCGCGTGGCTCAGAAGCACGCCGTGGCCATGAACGAGACAAACGCATGCAGCGCAAGGCCAAGGAACCCTCCCCAGGATGCTTCTGTTTTCCCCCCTCGCGAGTTGCATGCATTTCCCCGCTCATCCCCCACCAATATGTTTCTAACATGGACGGGAGTCAAGCAGCTAGTGTTTGATGAACTTCATGAACCTTCATGTAGAGCAGATCATGCCTGAGGCTCAGGTCGATTTCGACCAATTTGAATACTTCTTCGGCTGGCTTTTGCGAATGACGTTGTAGCTATATTCAGCTTTCTCAGTATTAAGTATGACACTAACGAACGGATGTTTGAACATGCTGAATAGGTAAAACGCTCCATGAAGTGCTTCTCATCAGGCCTTAGATTCAAGGCTAGTAACTGAGTAGGTGGGAATGATTCAGGGGCTCGAAAATGGTCGGAGTTCGCGACCCTGAGCACCCAGGTCATCTCTCCATACTCGGCCATAACTCGTTGTACTCCCTTCAGTAAGCTATGATTGGGCCTCCATTTCTGAGTCCCCCAGGGCGGGTTCAAGCCATCGCCCTTTTTTCGCTCCCTCTTCTCAATGATCATGGAACCGAGGTTCCTCCCTGGCTTCCCCTCAGCCCCCTTTTTTTTTCTCCTTTTTTTTTTAGCCCGTGCTCCCCCGTTCTCTCGTTGGCCGAAAGATCATTGGAAAGGAAGAGCCCCCACCCCACCGTGTCGTCTTCTTCTCTCACCTTCCTCCACGTGGCCCATCTTCCAGTCAAAAGCTGATCTCGCCCCTTAAGACTTGCAGGAAGGATCGTGAGGGGAAGCCTCCTCTCTCTTTCGATTTTTGGCCTTATCACCGAAAAGTATTTTTGTCTGGTTCTACCCTCTCTCTGCCCTTTTTCTTTTTGCTTTCTCCCTAAACCCATCATTTCTTCCATTCGCGGAGCAGCCGCATCCGTTCAAAACCCATCCTCCTTCTGGATTGCAATTATGAACTTTTGTATATTGCAGCACTTTCAGCAGCATCGAGACTCTCCCTGACGGGGCGTTCGGCAATTCGTACGTAGAGCCAAAGCTCGACCAATTTTCTTCAATCCCTGTACTCATTAATATCTTCGAGCTTGCTGCCTTCGCTACAAGAGGACTAAAAGGGGAGTGCACAGTCTCGGGATTATTTATTCAGATATAGTGTTTGCTTTCGCATTGGAACTATCGCGAGAACTTGCATTGGTGCTTGGCATCACATGTAATATTTTAACTTCGTGCCACTTCCAACACAATTTTCAGTAAACTGCCTTGATCACCATCGTTACTCTTCATCCATTTTTTTTAGAGTCTGCTTGCTCACTCCATTTTTTTTAATGCGTCTGTCTCTGGACCCTCCAAAACAAAATTTACGAGGAGATGGGTGGACTTCAGTTGCGACCTCAGATTAGACTCTCTGGACTAAGAAGAAAAGACCAGTTTAACCACCACGCGAATTGCTCAATTTTTCAGTGAGACTCCAGATTCTTCATCCCTATGTATTTGCCTAGTCTTTTCGAAAACTATTTTTGGAGGAAGTCAATAATGCCCTTTCTTGTTGGGTGTTTTGAAATTGTGAACATCAGTCCGAGGTCTATTGGACAAAGCAATGAATTCCGCACCAGATGCCGATTCGAGCGAGGCCCATCGAGTGATAAATTTAGTTCGAAAATCGAACGTAATAACGAAAAATGCACCACCCGGCCATTGAAAGATTTGGACTATCAGAGGATAATATCACGACTCCAGAAATGCCAAAATCGCAAATTACAGAGCTAAAATGAATTTTCTATAATAATAATTTTTTTTCAATTAATCTGAAAACGAGATTAACAAAGTAATTCCCGATTCTAGATTAATTTTTGCAGATTTTCTTTGGCCAAATGAAAGGAAAATTAAAGGAAAAATACTGACTATTTATTCACAAATTTATGGCCTCAAACGCTATTTATTTTTATTTTTATAATATTTTCCTAATTTATGAAAAATATTAAAAAAATGCAAAAAATATGAAAAAATTATTTTTTATTCAAAATGGTAGCCTAAGCTTGGCGAAGGCTTCCAAAGTTGATTTTGTAATTTTTCATTTTTTCCTTGATTTTCTATGAATTTTCGAAAATAAAAAATGCTGAAAAATACCAAAAATATGAAAAATTATTTTTTGGTCAAAATTGGCTCCCTAGGCTTGGCCAAGGTCCCCAAAGTTGATTTTTTAATTTTATGAATTTTTTGGATTTTCTATTAATTTTAAAAGAGAAAAAATGATTAAAAATCAGGTGTCAACACCATGATGCAAAATTGGGCTAGTCGCGAGACCCATTTTTCTTGTCCGCATTCGTGTACACAGGTCGTGCGTACGCGCCCCTCGTCGAACCTTCGTTGAGGCCCGAGATTTGCACCCCCCTGCGCCTGTGCGCGAGGCATAATACTTTGTTGTTATGTTACCACTCCAAAGGAGTGTAACCATATATAAAGCACTTGAAAGCCTTCTTTCTTTCCAATGTGGGACTAGTGTTTCCCACTTCCAACTCAAGGATGCTCTTTGAGAAACAATTTCTCATTCACCCATCAAAACACACCATATTTCCAACATAAAACCCTCCAGATAATCAGCATATCACCATCATCAGCTTCCTCGACGAACTCTTCATCATTCTTTGATTCGAGCTCCTCTTTTTCTTCTTCAACCTCTTGAAGTTTCAAGTCAATTGTTTTCAATTTCTCAAAGGGTCATAACCCTTTGATTAGGACAATTGGCCTGAAAATGCCCATAGCCATGGCATTTGAAGTATTTTTTTTCCTTCACCCTCATATTTCTTGGGAAGTTCTTTGAAAGATTCGGCGATTTTCTCCTTGCTTCTATCCTTCATCGATGTACTCTTGGCCTTGTTAGAAGAAGCGCCCCTAAAGAAGGATGCCCCATTTACTGAGGATCTAGTTGATCATCCTTTGCCACGCTTCACTTATTTCTCCACCTTATGGCCAGCTTGCAAACATCTTCAAATGTCCAATATGGTTGAAGCTCAATCAAATCTTTGACATCCTGATTCAGTCCTCTGAGGAAACGAGCAATGGTTATCATTCCTCATAATAAGTTGTTCAAATTCCCTAATATACTCTTCAACACTCAAATCATGTTGTTTAAAAGAGTTTAACTTTAGAAAAAGATCTTGCTTATAGTTCACGGGCAAGAACCTCTTTTTCATAAGTTTCTTGAGTTTTTCCCAAGATTTAATTCCACTTTTTCCCTCCCGGACTCTCTGATTTTTCAAGTTTTCCCATTAAAGCGAAGCATACTTCTTAAATTTAAGAACAACAACTTTGCATCTCTTTTCATTTGAGTATGATTTTCAAATACTTATTCTATAGCATATAACCAATCAATAAAATCATCAAGATTAAGACTACCTTTAAATTCAGGTACCTCTACCTTCACATCATGATCATTATTGTTGTTCCTTCCTCTTCTCCTTCTAGCTCGATAGTCTGAATTGCTGGAATCACCTCCTATGTTGCAGGATTCATCATCGGAATCTGATTGAGGATCGTTACGGTGTGGGCAATTAATAGGAGGTCCCCGTAGTAGTAGTTCTTGTCTCCTTGATCCTCTAGTAGGGTGAGGACTCACTCCATTTGTTGCTGAAGTAGATTTATTTGACGATCTCGCCTTTTGTTGTGGGCTTGCTCCAAAGTTGGGCCTCTTGGAACTGTTGGATCACCCATCGTAAAATTAAGATTGATAGCAGAAAAGGAATCACTCAAGACGCACTCAACCTAGAACTTTGATACCAATTTGATGCGTGTGCGTAAGGCGGGCGAATGCGTTTGAATGATTATCGAAATAAGTGAAAATGGATCAAAATGTGTGAGATGGAAACTGAGTGAAGAAGGTAAATGTAGAATAGGTTACGATCAAATCGAGGCCTAAAGGATGCACCACCAGCCAAGAATCAGAATCGGGATTCGGGATAGAAGCTCACCATTAAGGTTTTAAAGGATAACCACCAACACGGTTAAAGGGCTTTTGGTTTACTACCGAGGAAGAATCCGATTTCCAAGGCTAAAGAAACCGATATGACACAAAACTCAACTCAAGAAAGGAATTCTCATTCATTCATCAAATCTGTCTTACAATGGAGAATTACAATACAGAAGACTCCTCAATTTATAGAAAGACTAAGATAAGCAAAAAGGAAATAAAAGATAAAGATTTTCGTCCACCAATCTTGCACAGCCAAGGACAACCTTAAAAGATCTACTGATATCAAAGGAAATAACTCCAATCGGCTTCCCATTGATATGTCATTGATTGGCCATCAAATTAGCAAGTAATAAGGTAAGATATGGCTCGAAATCAACATTTAATCACACTTTGAATATGCCATAGAATCTTCAATCAATCTGATCATCAATCAATCTGGTGAATCGCCATGAAATCAGCTTCAATCAATCTAATGAATTGATTATCTTATTGAAAGGAAAGAATTGAAACTTTTTTTTCATCGACAATCCTCATCAATAAACTTCACGTAGACACAATCCACCGAAGCAAGTTGTGACCAAAATCAGCCTTGATCTGGGTAAGTAATGATTGTGTAGAATTTGCGGAGGGAGTCTAGGATTGCTCATTAACACCGGGCGTATCCTTGGTGACATAATCGGATGCTACCGCATCAATTGGGCCCGCTTGAATAGGAGCAAACGACAGCGGACAACCAGGCAAGAGAGTTTTCATCACTGAAAATGCCAGGGGCATATGATTGATTGAATTGCTGATATGAAGCACCCTGATTCATGTAACCTTCGTAAGCTTCCATGCCATAGTTCTGATCATGGAGCTCTTCATCATTCCAATGTAGTGACCTGTGGTTCTCTCTTTGGTCGGTACCATCATATCCTCCATCATGGAGAGAATACTTTTTACCCTCCACTTTTACATCCTCAACTTTTTGCTTGTTCTTTATTTCCTCAGGTTTATAATACTTTTTACCCTCCACTTTTACATCCTCAACTTTTTGCTTGTTCTTTATTTCCTCAGGTTTCTTCTTAACTTCTTTCTTGATCTCTACATCGTTTTGCCAACCATCTTCATGAGCAGCTGCAGGCTCTATTTTAGTCACCTCCACACTTCGTTTCAGCTTCTCTTTCAGATAGGCTACAAGTTCTTTCACGTTAATTGTGCCAACCACGATCACCAGATGCTTACTTGCGTCCACTTCGACGGATGTAACTCCTGCAAAATGCAATTTCTCTTCAGCAATATCGGGCACAACCACTGAACTATAGCTTCAGCCAAAAAATCAGATACACATAATATTACCACATTAATGCGTATATCTGTATTCCTGACACTCCTGGAATAGTCAATACAATACTGTCTGAACTGGTAAGTTTCCACATGCTGATTAGCCAACTGAACTCATGACTTCTTCTAAGCACTATGTAAACTAAGTTGAATATAAGATGACAAGTTGTCCAGTGGAAAGCAGCTTGTAGAAATTGTCACAAATGGTTATTTCTGATACGAGATATTCATTGATATATCATTGAAATGTTAACTGAAACTAGGTATTGATGGGAGATCACATTATCACATGCCTAAGAAAGGAGGTACACCAAGAGTCTCCGGACACTAACAGAACTTTGCTATCTAACCTGGAAATTTCCATGCAGTTTTTCGTGTTTCCGGAATGCATCCTTCATGGCAGTGCATTCTGATCTTCAAATGCACCTTACCCGTTACCTGGATCCAGCCAATAATGGTAATCAATTTTCTTCTCCTGACTACTTAGAATTCATGGACCTCTCATGATAACCGAAAATTAACTGGTAATGGAGGAGTTCTATAAGGCTACTTTAATAAGCATACGTTTATTCGCAAGGCAATTTCTGTTCTCCCTATCTGGTGAGGGGAAGATTTTACATGTCGCGACAGCATTACCTCCTTGTGTTTCTCAGGGGTGTTGCAAGTTATCAAACTCACCTCATTATCATTCCTATCCCCTTTCCTAGGCTGAGGAAGTGTAAGTTCAGTCCTATCAAGATTTTGCTTCTCCTGCACACCTGGGTATACTTCCGTTTTCCTTGAGGCATTGTCAGTTATGTTTGCAATGTGCCTAACACCTGATGAACCAAAACCACATAAATCAGCCAAAATAAATCTGGATTATGGAACCTTTTTGGTCTTTACAAAAAAACGTTATACTTTAGTGTTTGAAGATACCGTGATAAATAGAAGAAAGCTTTTCTATGTAATAAATTCGACAATAAATTTGTGCTCATCACTCATACTTATCATCTCAACTACTATTCCATAATTCCTGTAATTTCACTCTTCACATGGCCATTCATTTACCCTGCCATCTGTACAGTCCGCACATGAAGCTTTGATTGTAATACATCTACTCTTGGATCTGGATTTTCAAGGTTAAGATTGGGAATGGTGAGATTGTGGATAGGGCAAAGTGGATAGGCAATAAGGTTGGGAAGTGACAGTGAAGTCAGTGATCAAACCAAAGTCCGGTTTACATATCTTGGAATTTCCGTTTCTGCTTCTCTTAAAGTAAATCAACCCATATCCCATAAAGGTTCACCATCTCAATGAAATTCAGTTGTTCCCTTCGCTTGATGTGTAATGGAGGGACTATACATAGTATTGGAGAGTAGAAATTGCTCCAATCAAATTGAAAACCACGAGAGAACAACGCCTACAATCCAGTGAGCCTTACCACTATCATGACCCTTGTACTCATTGTGATTCACAATGTAAGAAAATTCAATCATCCGTGAACACTAACAATATGTCAAGCGTCAAATAGATATATAAGCCCCTGACCTCCTCTGTGTTTTTTAGTGGGACTGGCACCATTTTCATCGTTTTGAATGGGCATTACTTCCACATTCCCCCTGAGCTTCTTCTCCCTGAGCTTCTCTTCAAGGTAGACGACAAGTTTGTTGGTATCCATTGTTCCTGTCACTCCTACTAGATCCTTGTCTGTATGTATCTCAACCGAGCCAACTCCAGCATAGAGATCAAATATAGGATGACTAGCTGCTGAAGACATTCAACAAAGGATGAAGTGGTATGATTTGCAAAGGCTATATCATTTGTTTCCTAGAGAACATTAATAAATAAAACAACAAAGGAGGAGGTGATCTATGCTTTTGTGTCATCAAATGGAGAATGCACGACTTTCAAACACAAATGGATACAAGCGTGATCTAAGATAATTTGGCATGATCTAAGTACTGCGTCCATGAAGACACCTTCTCAAATGTGAATTTTCAGGTCATTTGATGTTGAGATTTCTATAGAAAGACATAAGGTTGATCCATAAAGAAAGGACTATTTTTAGATGTAAAAAGTGAACAAAAGAAAACAGTCAGGACTGAAGCGGACAAAATTCTTTTTCTACAATTAGATGCAAAGATAATTTGGTATGGTCCAACGGAAGATGTTGGACCATTTCACTTGAGATACATAAGCCAATGGAAGAGACCAGATTTTGACATTACTCACACACGCATTTCATTCTATATTAACAGCGTTATGTGATTATTTTTTCAGTTTGAGAAACTGAAACCAAAGCCACCGAAATTTTCAACAAGACTTCACTGACCTTTAAATCTCTTTTTGATATCCTTCATGAAGATATCCTCCATCTTTTTGGCGCAACCTTGACAGTTGCAGTCCATTCTTATTCTCAAAAGCAGCCGACTTGAATGCTAGAGATACCCAATAACCAATAATCAGCTCAATCCTAATTAACGAGAAGTCACAAAGCTGGTTGTCAAATCAGCAGAGAAAGCAGAAACTATGGCCAAATAGGTTACCTCTTTCTGAGTCTTTTGGTTCCCTGAGTTCTCTATCTTCTGATGCGGTTCCAGTAAGTCAAGGCCATGGTTACCTTTAGGTTGACGCAAGGACGGTTTAGAATTCTCAAAGTTTTTCTGCCCGAGCTTCTCTTCCAGTTTTGCTCCCCCTAATTCTGAAAACCAAAATCCAATATTTAGTAGCATTACGGGCAATACCAGGTCTAGATCAAAGCTGGGAAGTATCAATGACTGGAAACACTAGGAATAAGAAGATCAAACAGACTCTGTAGCTCAGTCGTTTAAAGAGAGTCGCAATAACAGGTAACATATCACAAATTTCTTTATATAATAGAGGCAGAAAGGTAGACATATCCCTAATGGTCTAATCCAATACTAAGAGATCACATCTCCTGCGCTCAATTGATACATTCTAACTACAGAATTCTGATTGCAACTTTCATTCCCCTGCAGTGATGTCTGATTAGTTATCAAATCTTCCAGAGACTCAATTTGAATACCAATAAGATGCAACTAAACGTTGTCTCACATACCACTAGTGGATTTAAAGGTTCTCTTTGATTGGTCGTCAGCACCATCATATTCTGTCTGATGCCTCGACTGAGTGTCAGCATTAGCCACCGGCACTACTCGCTTCACCCTGCTGCCTCTGGGTTTTTTGCTCTTTTCATTGGCAGGAAGCTACAGATGTTCAAGACAGACAACAAAAAATATTATCAAGAGAAGCAAAAGTTGGTCAAGAAATCATCACAAAAGACTTAAGTCGGAATCACGATCAAACAACTGCAAGACCCACCTCCTCTGCTCGTTTCTCCGTGGAATTTTCGCCGCATGCCTCACCTTCTTTATCAAAGTAAAACCCTTTACAGTTGAAGACCATTTTTCACAGTACAGCGCAACAATGGATGCTGCAAACCAGAAAGAAAAAAACAGTCGGCAAAATTTCACGTCAGACCCAAGATAAGCTTTTCAGCGAAATCAGAAGAAGTGACCACCTTGGAGTAACAAAAGCCCAAGCTATGACGAACACGAGAGAGACAGAGGGGGTTCACTGACTGAGTTTACAAGTTCAAGGTGTTCGCCCTGCTCGCTACGAATAGAGAAGCCCAGTCCAGTTGATAAGGACCCGTTGACTGGAAGCTTCCTGGAAAGGGCAGTTGCTTTCCCGAAAAGAAATCTTCTACAGGGCCAGTCGCTCAACGAAACGTCGACGTAAAAGTTGGCCAATATGGTTCCAGGTAGAGAGCTTGGACTTGGCAACCGACCGTCACACGTCTTAGACGAATCACTGGTCAAGGCACCTCAACTGCGGTAGCCGAGGGGAACCTTCGGGAGAGGCCCACTGACAACTAAAGAGAGAACGAGCGTGGGTTCCATCTCGGCTCAAGTCATGTCTTCTAAATTTCTCAAACCCTGTGTCGGCCAGTCCCTTCACGGTGGGGAGTGGAGTGGACCTCCACAACAATCACCCACGACGTCTCAAATGAAACCAGAGAAGATGAAGACCGGACACCTTCTTGCTTTTTCGGAAAAGTCGTGGCACTTGCTGTTCCGCGAGCCCACGGTATAGAATTCCGCAACGGATCTTGCTTCTCATCAGGACAAAAGTGGTCGCTTTTGGTAGCAACTATTGCTTTGGGGTTCTACGTTTGCCAATCTTTTTTTTTTTTTTGGCCGAAATAAACCTTCGTTCATAAAATTCAAAAGAAAAGACCAGAAAGATGGGTTTCAATACAACGTAAATCCCATAAAATTCGGGGTGACGAAGAAACCTAATTTTAAGAAAATTCTTTTTTCCTATGAGTTCTTGCCATCCAATCCACAGCCATGTTTGACTCTCTAGGGCAATAGAACATTTGACGTTAGGGAAATTAGCAAGCAAGATTTTACAACTAAATACAGGAGAGTGGACCGCCCGGGATAGATTAGATGGGCTATGCACCGCTTCAGTTAGGGCCTCACAATCAGAATATACAATTGGGAGCTTCCTCCATGGCTAGAGAGCTTCGCTCACCAAAGCCGACACCACAGCAACCAATTTCGCACCCCCTCGCAGCAGGCAACCGGTCGAACCTCGAAGTATCCACACCACCGACCCTGCGAGCGCTCCGGGGATGAGAGACCCGTCAACACGTATTCTAAAGGTACTGGCTTTCAAGGGGCTTGCGCTTTCTTCGTCGGATTTCGTCTCGATCTGAGCTTTTCCCGCTGAAACCATCTTTTGTAGTTTTCCAGTGGGAGATGAGGGCCGAATCGACGACGTCTTCTGGGTTGGGGGTTCCGTGTCGGAAAATTAGGTCATTCCTTGCACACCATATACCCCATAGAATCGAAGCAATCTTAGCTATGTCAGGTGCATTGTTTCCTTTCCCCAGTTGTTTACTGATCCATTCTTCCACCAGAGTTAATCCGATGCTCGAAATTTGCAGTTAAGTTTTGGGTTTGCCCAAATTTTCTGGTCCAAGGGAAGAGGAGAAAGAGGTGTTCGGTTGTTTCAAGGCTCTGCTTGTAGAGGAGGCACATTGGTTCAGCTAAAATTTTCCTGCGGTACAAATTATCTCTTGCTAGGATTGCATTTTGCGGGGCTCGTATCTTCCAAATTTCGGACCATAGATTGCTGGGAGGGGAATAGGAAGATGAGGCTTGGGGTGTTCTGTTTTGCTTTGAGGACTTTCGGATGAAGTTGTCTCCTGACTTTACCGACCAGCCAGATTGTGTGCATGTCCACACAATCTAGTCTTGTCCTTTTTGGGGGGTTTATTGGTGTTGCCAAGAGCTCGTAGACTGTTTGATCATCGAAATGATCTCTCAAGGACTCTTCATTCCATTTGCCAACTTCTTTGTTTATAAATCTGGAGACAATTCTTGGTTCATCTTTGCAGGGCCAAACAAGATTCCTTTTTTTATCCGCTTATCTTCCTTGGTCTTGATATCAGTTCCATTACGAATAGCCCACCTAACAGATGGTGCAGTAGAGTTTCTTCCAATCATTAGACTCTACCAGCCCCATGAAGGTCTTTGGCCTTTTTCTGCATGCCAGAAATCACTACGTGGGTAGTAGAGCTCTTTAAAAAGAAGACTCCATGGAGAGTTTGGTCTATTGCTTAACCGCCAAGCTTGTTTTGTTTGTAGGGCTTTGTTGAAGTCCAGTAAATCTCAAAAACCCAAACCCCTCATAGATTTCCTCATCTTAATTACTTCCCATTTTTTCCAGTGTACACCAGCCTTGTCTTCATTTGTTTTCCACCATAATCTTGTAACTTTTTCCTCAATCGCCTTACAAATCGAAATGGCAAATGTGAAAATTGATATTGCATATTAGGGAAGGGCCTAAACTACCGTTTTAATTAGTATCTCTTTCCCCACTTTTGATAATAGCTTTTCCTTCCATCCTTCGAATTTTGTGTTCACACGACCAAGAATCCAAGCAAACATTTGCTTTTTTTTAGGCTTCCTAATCTGAACGTATTCCGAGATATTTCCTTGTCTGGTTAATCATTGGTACTCTCAATTCCCTCACCATGTTTCCTTTAATCCTTGAGGGCAATCCCTGCTGGGAAAAAAAAAAATATCTCGGACTTGTTTAGATTAACTACTTGACCAGATGCCAAGCAACACTGATTCAGTACTGAAGCTAGGTTCTGGCATTCCAAAATTTTCCCATATAGAAAGAAGATTGAATCATCCGCAAAGAGAAGATGGGATAGAGTCGGGCACCATCTATTCAGCTTGATCCCATGAATACTCCCATCATCCACTGCTTTCCTCACGAGTAAAGTTAGCATATTGGCCACCAGGATAAAGAGATAAGAGGACAGAGCGTCCCCTTGTCTGATTTCTCGAGTAGGCTCGAAATATTCAAGAGGTTCTCCATTTACCTTCACACTAAAAGCAACTGTCATTACACACTGCATGATCTACTCCACCCATTTGTCTGCGAAACCAAATTTCTTTAAGCATGCCTCTAGAAAGTCCCATTCAGTACAACCATAGGCTTTTTGCATATCTAACTTCAAGATTGCTTGGAATTTTCTCTCTCTCTTTCTTATTCTGAGTTGGTGTAGTACCTCCTGCACCACAAAAATATAGGCTTGAATCTGCCTTCCTCCCACGAAGGCACTTTGTTCCTCAGCTATGATTCCTGGCAGCATTGGTTTAAGTTTGTTTGCTAGCACTTTGGCAATGATTTTGTACCCAAATTGCACAGCCTAATGGGATGATATTGCTCCAGCATTTTTGGGTTCTGGACCTTTGGGATCAAGGAAATCAGTGTTTTGTTCAATTCATGCGGGATGATTCCTGTTGTAAAGAAGTTCCTAATCTCCTCAAAAACATTTTCCTTCAACGTCTCCTAATTCTTTGGTAAAATAAGCCATTTAAACCATTGGGGCCCGGGGCTTTTTCAGCCCCAAGCTGAAAGGTGGCCATTCTAACTTCTTCAATGGACACATTGGCCAGCAATCTGCCATTCATCTCCTTGGTGACCACCTTGGAGCATTGATCCAACATAGGGAAGAAATTTCTACACCCTTCAGATTGGTATGGTTTGTTGAAGAAGAGAAATACTTCCGTTTTGATTAGAGAAGGATTAGTAAGCCAGGCATTTTTAGCCTTTTCTATTCTGGATATTCTATTTCTCTGTCTACATTGAATCATGGTTGTGTGTAAAAACAGTTTGTTCTTGTCCCCCCATTTCAACCAGTTTATATGCAATCTGAGTCCCTAGTACATTTCCTCCTGTCTCCACATGTCTTCTATTTTGCTTTGAATTTCTTTCATTTCTTCCTCTCAAAAGGGCTGTGACAGTTGTTTGATAGCTGTTGAACTTCATGCTTCAGGTCGATGATTCTTTTTTGTCCCTTCCTAAAAGCTTTCTTACTCCATTTAGAAAGAGCTGTAGTCACTGCCTTTAGTTTCCCAACCAGATTCTTCTCGGCCAGCATAGGGGATCTCCAAGTTCTCTGAATAATCTTTTCACAAGCTTCATGCTCAAGCCAAAGTGGCTCAAACTTGAACTCTTTCGTTCATTTTACCTTATTTTCCTGAAGTGATAAAAGGATGGGGCAATGATCAGACCCTATTGCAGGAAGAGCATAAGCTTCAGCTTCAGGAAACATTATCCTCTAGTCCAAATCACACAATACTCTATCAAGCCTCTCCCTTGTATTCTCCTCCCTTTCACGGTCGTTTGACCATGTGAAAGCACACCCTTTACTCTCAATATCCATGAGTGAGCAACCATTCAAAAAATCTTGGAAGGCTACCATGCAACTATTTTTAGCCATGCGTCTGCCCACTTTTTCCCAGTGGAACATAACTTCATTGAAGTCCCCTAGGCATACCCAAGGCAGAGAATTCAGATCACTGATAACTTTTATCTCCTCCCAAATCTGTAGTCTTTTCTGGAAGGTGTAAGGAGCATGAATGAAAGTTATCCTCATTGTTTTTCCACTCTCCATATCTTTACATCTGAGATTCAAAAAGCTTTCTGATTGCGAATCAAAACTAAGGTTTATTCTCTCATCCCAAAAAATGGCTAGGCCACCAGCAATCCCCACTAGGTTTCACTACTCTGCAATTTTAAAATTTCGGCCTTTTTTTTAATTCTCGAATAATTGACTCGCAGTTTTTTTTTTTTTTGTCTCCATTAAGAAAACTATAGCGGGCCTATGCTGAGCCACAAGGGCTCTTAGTTCTCGAATTGTCAAGGGTGTGCCCAACCCTTGATAATTCCAGCACAGAATATTCATTTGTCCTTTGGTGGCTTATTCGGGCTAGCCACCAAAACCCATCCAGCACTGTCCTCCATCAATTGGATGTTTGTTTCCAGCAGCTGAGTCTCATTTAGCCAAGGGATAACCTATGAGTTTAAGTTAGGGTTCAAACCTCTTTTGCTTCTTACTGGAGGGGGTTTTGGCCCTTTGCATTCTTTTTTCTTCTCCTTCTTAGATGATTTTTCCTTGGGTGGAACATGGAGCATAAGCACATCCTTGCCAGCTGTGGGAGATGCTGATTTTTTTGCTCCACCATTGGAGAACTTGATTTGAAGAAAGTCAGCTCTTCTTTTCTGAGGTGTCTCCGAGTTGTTTGGTTCAGTTGGCTGAACATTCTCCAGGAGTAGCGGCTATATTTGTTGCTGTTGAGTTTCTGGGATGATTTCCTCTACTTCTTTCTCTTCTTCTTTCTTTCTTTTTTCATAAAAAATATCCCAGAAAGGGCTGTGATCTTGTGCCTCAACCCTTAGCTAGCAACCATAAGGGCTGCCCATCCTTATGGCAAATTTTCCTTCCTTGTAAGGTATTTCTTTGCATAAGCTAGCATGATACCCTATTCTCCCACATGAGTAGCAATAAAAAGGCAGTCTTTCGTACTTGAAATCTAGCCATATCCTTTTCCCCTTGTGAGTGGATGAGAGGCCTACTTTCAATTCATTCTGAATGTTGAATTTCAACCTTTACCTTACCAACTCATTGATACATTGGTCCTTTATCTTCAATTTTGACCTCCAAGACCTTTCCCATGGTGCTTGCTAATTTCGATACAATAGCCATGGATTTCCATTCAAGGGGTAAACCTAGGATTCTTATCCAAAAAGCACAGGAGTTGAATTCATAGCAATGAGGGGGAACATCAGATTCCTAATCCTTTAACAGCAGCAAGTAGTTTGAGTAGCACCAAGGACCTCTATTCAAAACGTTGATTTTTCCCTCTTCACTTCGAAAGGTAAAGTGCTATTTACTTGAGGATTTTTGTCAACATTTTCATTTCTTCAGGCATTTTTTAGAGCAGTTTGGAAGGCCTGGATATTGATGTTAGGGCTTTGATATATTCTTCCCATGATAGAGTGCCTGCATTCTCGGATTTTATCTTCCAAAAATCCATCATCCCATATAGCAATATCCTATTTATGCCAAAGTTTGCCCAAACTGTTGCATAGAGTTTCCAGTCTTTCTGAGGCACCACTTTCCTCCTCCATGACTCAGTCTCCTCCTTTTTCAGGGAAACACGAAGGAAACAAATAAAAACGGCACCCACTTACCAATGGAAAAGTACGAGTAGCTTCCAGCAAGAGGGATGACTCTTGCAGCGACAAAAGACCAGGCACAGTAGCCAGCAGAAGACGTAAAATAGGGGGAAAATCCTAATAAGATAGGAAGATGCTTAGAAAATAGCCAGATATAGTGGAGGGATTCATTGTATTTTTATTGAATATTTTAGGTTCATTTTGTGTCGCAAGGACAGATTGGAGGAGGGGTATGTACATGTAAGGACAGCAACTGCGACCTTGAAGGCTTATAATGAATCATTTTAGTCGAGAATTTTAGGATAATATATAAAATGGGAGAAAAAGTTCGATTCATGTTGTGAATCAAGGGATAGGGTTTGTCGAAAGGGCAAAATGGACATGGAGGGGTGGCTGCAAGGTGCAGCTGCGAACATGTCGTGGGTCAATCTGGATTGGGTGTTTGGGAGAACAAGTGAAAAAACTTGCGGGTTCCTCGAAATCACTCGAAAATGAGCAAATGGTTTTGTCATTTGAGCAGGTGGGTGTAGAGTGGCGAGGTTGGGGGTGGGGGATCCAAGCTAACGAAATTTGGTATGGTGATAGGGTTAGGGTTTGGTTTAGAAGATGAAGAAGCCATAGCTACTCAGAAGGTAGAGAGAAACTACTCAAAAGGTAGAGAGATTATTGCCGCTCCACCTTACCTTACGTTTTCCAATCTAAACCTTGTTAAATTCTATGCTTTTTGTCCTGTGAAAAAGATGCAGGATTGAATTGTTCTTTTCATAAGCATCATCATGATCTGCTAAGTTATATATGGTAAATTGGTAATGGTCCTTGTGGGACCTTGCCTACAAAAAAGAAGAGAAATCAAATATAAACTGCAAGATTACTAGAATATATAACCAGGTCGCCCTAATTTAATTTGCAGGTTACAAAATTCTCATTGAAGTTCGAATATGACCATGTAGGGTCTGGATTGGTCAAAGTGAAAACTCTATTGCCTTAAACTATGATACATCTCTCATAAACTCTAATTGCTCACCAAGTGCTAGAGTGATTAAGTGCATTGTGAGAACATTTCTAGAAAATGAGAACATTTCTAGAAAATGTATAATTTCTCGCTTGGAATTTCGTAGGAAAATAGATTTTTTGTCGTTTTACGGCTCTGTCTATGTATTTAGGATAAAAAGAGACAAAACCCAAAAGAAAAATTGGAATAGCATTTTGTTTGCATAATTATTGACATTGCATTTTGATTTGTTTCAGCATAGAGGATTTTACTGATTCCATTATCTACCTATATATTTCCTTTATTTCGGCATTATTTATTCAAGAAGAACAAATGGTTCTTAAGGAAAGGATTAGTGCGTTAAGCATAATATATTTTTCAAAATACGATACATTCGAGGAGTTAAGCTACATTTGTTTTGCGAAAAATGAGTGATTTGAAAAACATTTTTTGAAAAATTGTTGCTTCTATCGTTCACTAAAATGAACGAACGAAAAATATTTTCTATGTTCACCATAAATGTTTAGACATAAATTATTATCAGCAATGAAAATATTTTTCATTGATTAATTATTTCAAGCAATACATGCAGTCATTTTTAGGACTAAGTTTTCTAAATCACTCATTTTTTGCGAAACAAACGGAGCCTTAGAAAGCATATCTCAACTAAGGTTTGAGGAACATAAATAGTGGCAACCATCCTACAAAGACTTTTAGAATTATACATAGAGGAATTTAACTAACATCTATCAATGTTTGATTGTGAAATTACCCAGTATTATCGTTGAATCACTCGCAAATCCTCAGCAAATTTACAACCCACGTTGGTTCGAATGTGATCATAGAGAAAAATATCCACATTCCACAACATAAGTGCCGATCGATTCTAAAAAAAACGACGTATGCCTTTTGTTTGTGTTTTGTGAGAGAGGGAGAAGTAAATGTACATCATTCTCTATGCAGTTCTGTCATTATGTTTCATTAAAATGTCAGTTAGACCCTTAGAAGTTATGTGTTTAATTTATAAATAAGAAGGCAGCTATTCAAAAGGCACCTCTTCGTGGGGCCTTATCTCAAACAAACCTTCTCATGGGCGTATTATTGCATCTCCTACTTGGACATGAAGAGCTTGATAATGCTCTATCAAGAATATAAGGAAATTAACGTCGTCTACTTTAGAATCAATTCATACTTGCAAGTACGTCGTGCGACCGGTGAGTATGTGTGACGTCTCGAAATTACAAAAGTCGAAATTTTAATAATATTAGGATTTTGTCAAAAGAATGACCAATTTTCGGACGCAAATATTAAATTAGTTGGAGTGTCGGTCCGAAATTTGAATTTCTGCTTAATCGTGCGGAGAAATTTTTCATTCACGTCTGTTGCGACCCTCCCGGGATTTTCGGATCCCGAGGGAGTTAATGGATTGCTAGGCCCAATTGGTATCTGGGCTTAGCTTAGGCTCTCCCAGGCCCATACCAAATCGCGTCAGGAAATTTTAAATCGAAATCGATCTTAGTGTGGTCGGGTGACATGTGAATGGTGTGCATGCCATCGGAGTCGCCACCAATCATTTATTGGAGGGTATGACTGGAAACCCTATCGAACGATTGGGAGAGGTCGTTCGATCCTACGAGAACCAGAGATCTAGATTCGGGGACTTTATTACGTCGATATTGCTATCGACGCCCTTTCGGTACCTAAGTCGAGTGATTTCCTAATCAATAGGGTTTATACAGGTATT
>JAGVVM010000586.1:0-17496 GCA_019149425.1 Psidium friedrichsthalianum | reverse complement strand
TTGAATAGATTGTACTGTGTGGCTCTCAAAAAAATACCTTGAGGCCGGATGAATGCACCCTCTAACCCCAAAGAAGCTGGTGTCAGCTGTCCAAGGTCTTTCATGTGAAAAGTAGAATGCAACAAAGTCTGAAGTTTAGAGATGGCCTTCATATCAGAACCAGTGATAACAATGTCATCCACATAAACTAGTAGGACAACTATGCCAGCAGATGTCTGTTGGTGAAAAAGTGAGGAATCATACTGACTCTGTTTGAATGAAAAACCAAGGAGAGTGGATCGGAACTTTTCAAACCACACGCGAGGTGCCTGCTTCAAGCCATATAAGGAGCGTTTGAGTTTACAAACAGCATTAGGTAAGGAATATGCATACCATGGGAAGTTTGATATAAACTTCCTCCTTGAGGTCACCGTGTAAAAAAAGCGTTCTTGACATCCATTTGATGTAAAGACCATGATTGAGATGCCGCAAGAGCAAGAATAGTTCGCACAGTGGTCATCTTAGCTACTGGGGCGAAGGTCTCATCATAGTCGAGGCCATACTCTTGCTTGTTGCCAAGAACCACTAACGAGCCTTGTAACGGTCTATGGATCCATCGGATCGAAGCTTAACAGAGAACACAAACTTACTACCAAGGGGTTTCACGGATGGGGGACAGGTAACAAAATCCACAAGTCTGATTTTCTTCAAGTGCAAGAAATTCTGTTTCAATAGCTTGTCGCCAACATGCATGCTCCATTGCTTGTGTATAAGATGATGGAATAGATATAGAAGACAAGGTGGCTGTTAAAGATAAAGGAGGGGAAAATCCATACCTCTCTGGAGGTCGTCGATCTCGAGTACTGTGTCTTATAGTTGGAACAGGATCAGCAATCAAAGAGGGAGCTTGAGGGGGCCCAAGAGGTGCAGAAGAATTATTGGATGGTGTGAGGGGCGGGCGTCTTCGGTATACCAAGAGAGGCTTAGATGGTACAGAATCTGGAAAAGAATCAGTAAACGATGGCAAAATAGAAAATGAAGGAGAAGAAGAATCACGATAGTTGGGAAAGAAATACTGGTTTTCGAAAAAAAAATCACATTTCTAGAAATTCGAATACGACGCAAATTGGGATCATAGCAAAGAAAAACCTTTATGGTGACTCGAATATCCTAAAAAGCACATTTAACAGATTGGGCAGTGAGTTTTGTTCGTTCATGTGCAAGAAGATGAACAAAGCAAACACAACCAAAAGTGCGAAGATTAGAATAATTTGGGGTTTGACCAAACAACCGATTGAAAGGAGAGACATGGTCCAATGAGGGAGAGGGCAATCGATTGATTAGGTGGACAGCAGTGGAGAGAGCTTCACACCAAAATCGAGAAGGTAAAATGACTCTAAAAGAAGAGTGCGGACAACTTCGAGAAGATGACGGTTCTTCCTCTCGGCCACCCCGTTTTGTTGTGGGGTGGAAGGACAAGACCTTTGAGAAATTATGCCATTATTTTTGCAAAAATTCCTGAAATGAATGAGACATGTACTCACCCCCATTATCGCAGCGAAGTATTTTGATGTTGGCAGAAAATTGAGTTTTAATATGTGCATGAAAGTTCTTAAAAACAGAGAACACTTCATCTTTAGAATGCAGGAAGTAGATCCATGTGAAACGACTATAGTCATCGATAAAAGTAACAAAGTATTTGAAATTAGCATGAGAGATGACAGGTGCCATACCCCACACATCACTATGTATCATATCAAGAGGTTTGGACTGCATTTGGGTGTGTGAGTGGGAAATGGAAGAGTTTTACTTTTTCCAAGCCTACAAGAATTGCAATCAAACTGGACAGCGCTAAGAGAAGTGGATTTTTTATTTCCAAGTAGGCCAGAATTTAGTAAATGATGTAGTACATTAGCGTTTGGATGTCAAGACGTTTATGCCACGCTTGGTGATCAACATGAGCAACATTACAAGTGATAAATGGCGCAGAGACACATGAAGACAATGGAAACTGGAGAGGGAAAAGACGTCCTACTTTAGGCCCCCTGGCAATCATCTTCCCTGATTGTTGATCCTGCACAATGCAACCAGATTTAGAAAATTCCACTTTGCAATTATTATCAACCAATTGACCGACAGAGACAAGATTAGAGGTAAGATCAGGAGAGAGAGACAAAAACATCTGTGAGTGAAGGAGAAATATCACCAGTAGCATTGATAGGTAAAGAGTTCCCATCAGCTGTATAAATCTGGAGATTTCCAGAGTATTTGTTGGCATTGTTAAGAAGCTTGACATTGTTTGTCATATGATGGGAAGCCCCAGAATCAAAGTACCAAGGAGATGATGAAGAGGAGGATTTACCTGAGAGCCCTAAGGCAGAGAATGCAGAAATGATCATTTGTTGGATCATTTCAGGGGTTACCGATTGAGTAGGAGCAGGTGCAGGAGCATTTTGCACTATATCAACAGAATTTCCAGCACTAGAAGAACCAACTGAGGCAGTATATGCTGTCCCAAATTTCTTAGGAGGTCTGGTAGGACATTCCTTGATGATATGGCCATTCTTTTTGCAGTAGTTGCAGAATTTTTTTGAACATTCTGAAGCGTAATGACCGAATCCCTTGCAAGAATAGCACTGAATAGTACGCATGTCTTTGCCTTTTGGTTTGCCTTGAGCTGCATAAGCTATAGGAATAGAAGTAGATCTTTGTTGTTCTATGGTAGTTTGAGTGAGAAGGCGCTGTTCTTCACGAAACAAGTCATTGAGTACATGCATCCAAGGAGGGGACTGATTCTCGTTCATGAGATTAGATCTGGTGCTTTCGAATTCAGATCTAAGTTCATAAGAAATTGATCTCTTTTAGTAATTTCATGGACAGATTGAACATAACTAAGACCTTCAGAGGATAAGGTGGCATAGACTAGATCTGTATATTCAGCCCAAAGGTTCATGAAGCTAGAATAAAAATCAGAGATAGAAAGACTGCCCTGTTGGATTGTAGCCAATTCATGTTCAAGCTGAAACCTACGAGCTGTGTTGTGTTGGCTGTAGAGTTTCTTTAGATAATTCCACATATCAGCTGCAGTCTTGAAGGGTCGAAGGTTCAAGATGATGTTGGGTTCGACGGATCCTAGAATCCAGGCCATGATTTGAGCATCCTTGACTTCCCACTTTGCATGCTCATCTTTCGCTCTGTCTACATCGGGAGCAGGTTTGCTACCATCAACATGTCCCCATAGGTCCTTGCCTTTGACAAAAATCTTGAAATGGAATGCCCAAGCTGAGTAGTTTTTTCCATTAAAACGGATCAAGAAGGAGTCATACTTGTCTGTAGACATGAGGCCAACTAGAACAAGGTACTACACTAGAGCTGAGACTTGAGAACAAGAGACACGAAAAAAAAAAAGGATTGTGGCTCTGATACCATGTAAACTTTAGAGAGATTTGACCCCCAGCAATCTGCCTTTCGGAGGAGAGTTTCATTACATATATATATCCCCAATACAAGCTGATATTCTTTCCTTAAAAAAGCTAAACTACTATATACAAATCTGCCTACAGCTAGCATATCCTAATTTAAGGAAAGAATAAAAAATAGACAACTGTACAAGGCATAAAATCTGCAGATCATTAAATGGCCAGCTAACAAATCATTAAATGGCATAAAATCTGCAGATCATTAAATGGCCAGCTAACAAAAGCTAATTCCTTTGACAGGTATTGCATTGCAAATTTGTTTTTTTTCCTGTTCTTGTTTTCGTTTTCATGGAGAATAGGTCCATGGCTCCTGGCAGCGTTGTATCATTTTATCTGTTTTTGTTTTCTGTGAAAACTCTGTTTATGGATAGTAGAAAAATGTTATTTCAGTGATGAGTAATGATTAGATTCTGTAACTCGTTTGATTGGGGACAGTAAAAAGTTATCTTCGTAAAGAAGATTATCTATGGAACAAAACTTCAGGGAGTCCTTCACTATACATATTGCTGGTTTAAATACTACAGAGGAGGGTATCCATATTTTGAACGGTCAAATGTGCTTACTCTTGGATGCATGAAAAAGGATAGTCCAAGAGAACCTTGTGTTTATTTTCCTGAGATGTATGTTAAAGCAATTCTGTTTATCTTCCTGAGATGTAATGTGCTGTATGTAGATTGGGAAATGTTGGATGACAGTGAGGACGATGAAATAATGTGCTTAGAGTGAACCTGGAGATAATCAAGTGTTGGGCAGGTAAGTTTTAGCCACAGTGCCTTTACATTTATAAGCTGCACTAGCTGTTTTCAGTATAGTTAAATGTATAATCTCTTATGCGGAGAACTTATCAAGGTAGAAAATGCAGATATTTTATCATTTGAAAAGCTGAAAGATCTTTGCTGACTCAACAAATTTTTAGTGTTTTCTTATGTCCTTTTATGCCCTTCAAATATCTTTTTCTGGGCTCGTTCCTGATATTCTTTCTCCCTCAACACCATGATTAAGGTTTTGAAAACCTTTTAAGCCATACTTAACTGCTCAGTGTTATTAAGGGATTAATTAATTTAGTTGGACAGAGAGATTAGTTGTTGCATTTCTCATTTTTCGGCATGCCTTCCTGTGCAGAAACTATGATGACTGCTATAGATGTCATCATAGTTTCAGTAATGTAAAAAGGTCCGTCTGTTTTTAACATTCCATAATGTGCCCTCACACTTGCGACTAGCTTATGCCTAGACAAGGAGGCATTGTCATACAAATCCAGAAACTATGTGAGTTACAGGTCTCAGATTTCTTTACAATATATAATTAATATAAGAATCAGGAAACTCTTATTCTTAACGGGATCATGGGCAGGGGGCAGCTTACCATGGAGGTCAGCAACACAGGTGGAGTGGTACATAGGTTTTGAGTAGAAACTTACTGCTTGAAATATGTGGTTCAGTCAGGTTTTGACCTGAGATTGGAGAGACTCTTGATGGAGTAGAACTGATGATTAAAGGTGGCAGTAAAATAAAGAGCAAAAGCCACTAAAACCCCAAACTATACTCATTATGACACATTTATCCTTAACTTTTTTGTGACACCAAAAATCTCAAACTTATACCTGTGTGACACATTTACCCCTCCGTGAGGTTCCATCAGTTAGCATTGTAAAAATCTGCCTATGTGGACACCAGAAAAAGTAAGTGGTGTGGACATTGCGCCCAAGTGGCTTAAGTGAAATAAAAACAACGTTTTGTTTAAAATCTTGCCGGAGGGTAAAGTGTCACATGGGCACAGGTTTGGGTTTTTATGTCACAAGAAAAGTTTAGGGCAAAGGCATCACAATGGATATAGTTTGGATTTTTTTATGTCACAAAAAGCAAAGTTCAGGATAAATGTCACAGTGGCATAGTTTAGTTTGTGGTGGCTTTTTCCCTAGAATAAAAGGTGGGTGCAGTAGTTTATTTCTTGCTGTGGATTCTCTCCTTTCTAAAACTGTGAAAGGTGCATAGTTTAGCTTCTACGTGTGGGAAGGAAATTCCTTCGACTTTTTGGACAATTTGCAGCATCATACAATTACTTATGTCTGATATTGCATCTTAAACTTTTATATGCCGAAGTCAGGCAGCAGACCTCAAAGAGGCAGAAGTTTGGGGCATCATGCGAGCTCTCGGATGATAAGGAAATAGCTCTCGCCCTCCAATGCTATAGGCATAGCAGTTAATATGATTGTTGGCAAGTGCCATCCTGGTAAATGTTCACGGTTCCATTAAATATTTTGGTGCTTGTACAGCGTCTTATAATGAACAGGTAAATGTTTTTATAAAGGCTACATGTGTCTGGATCTGCTTTATTTGAAAGTCAAACTAACCAGAAGTTAGATCTCGCAACGTGCTGAAGGATGTGATTAGAGGAAGTGAGTCTTGAATCTCTTGATTATGCAAAACCACCCGGTCTACAAATACAGTCGAGCAGAACATCAGAAGCATTTGCAACTTTTGAGTTCCTTTTTGAGAGCTTGCTGCTTGGTTCCTCGTTCCTCTTTTCGTATAGGATTTCCATGAAGATGTCCGATCTATGGCTACTTTATCCAGTTCAATAAATGAACCAATCCTTGTGCCTATCTTTTGAGGATGGCCGGCCGACATCTTTGCGTGTTCAACTGCAGTCCAATATTGGAGATTCATTTTCGTACATAGCCTCTATTTTTTTTTTGCGTGTTTGGTAATTTTCTAGCTAGTAACTTTCACTGAAGAGTTACTAATTATGTTGGAGAATCACTTGTTAATGGCTGAAACAGTGCCTCTCTTCGTATGGTTATACGATTCAGCTGTGGTGGTGACCCCGTTAAAAGATTGAAGCTACGACGGGAATTCGATACAGATATGTAACGTCTTCTCACTTAGATATAGGGGGCAAAAATGTTGTCAAGGACCGATGTTTTGATTTATAGTTAATGAATTAAGTGAAATCCGGGTCACTTGGGCGCGCATGACAACACTTCCACTTAGAAATGATTCTGAAGTGGGAAGTTGATTTCTCTAATTCTACTTCCGAATCGGAAGTTGATTTTTTCACTTCTGCTTCAGAAAATGATTTCTGAACTAAAAAAGGCGTTTGATAATAAAAAAAAATTTCTATTTCGGCGGGCGGCGGGGCCGGCGGCGACCCGCGGCAACCGGCGAACCGGCGGCGGGCGCGGCGGCGCATGTTAACGTCAAAAGAAGAAGGCTACAAAATGACTTCTGATGGAGAAGCTACTTTTTTTTACTTCTCAAAACTTGTCCAAAATGACTTCTGGTGGAGAAATGGATTCAGAAGTAGAAATTTCAAGTTACGAGCCAAACGGATTTCTACTTCTGAAAGTGTTTTATCAAACGGATTTCTTTGGATTTCTCCACCAAAAGTTGATTTCTCCTCCAGAAAATAGCTTCTGGAGTGTTACCATGCGCGTTAGAGTTTTAACAAAGGTGTTGGACTGGGCTCATAATAGCAAAGTCCAAAAAAACCAAAAATGGGATTTAATGGTCTGAGATAAATCCTTTTTTTTAACTCCTTAATAACTCAATTAGGGACAAAGGGCTTCCTGATGAAAAGTAGTAAAGAGAGAGGGAGAGTGATGCTCGACCACTCAACTTCGAAGATGTAGGATGCGGGCACCACCGGCAAAGACGAACAAGCAGTAGATCTCCTCGGCAGCCTTAGTAATGGCGGTAGCACTGCCCTCGCGTCCCCTGCTCTCCCGCTATCTCTTGGGTGGGCAGACCTTCCCAACCACTGTCTACGCAAAAGATATTCACTGCTCGCGATCACCACCCGGAGGTCGCCGATGATTGCAAGTTAGGGACATCACGCCAGTGGCCGATGTTCTGGTGGCCTTAGATTGACGTCGTAGATTTGCATTGTCATAGATGGATCTGCAACGAAGCAGAATTTATTTATTTTGTTAACTTAACTCAAATTATTGCTGAAGTTTCTTTTTTCTAATTAATTCGGTCACGATGTTTTCATAATACAGCTCTTCCTTAGTTTTGCCAATAATAGTGGACGGATAGCACGGTAAGTCGCAAGAGACTGATCGGTCTCCGTCTCCGCGAGAAGTGCTTTTCTTAAATCTTTAGCTCGTTGTGGCTTGTACCATTTCAAAATAGCAATAGTTTTAATGGTGTATATTATAATTTAGGTTCAGATACTACATTTTTAACTCTTCCATTGTCGGAACCAAACACCAACCCCACCCCCCCCCCCCCCCCCCCCCCCCCCCCAAAAAAAAAACTCTTCCTATTAAGTATTTTCGTTGAAATTTTTATTACTCTCTTGGAATATTACATTAAATTTAATTTATAATATATGAATAAGGATAATATCATAAATGATCTCTAAATTTGACGATGTGCGATATGGTCTATGAATTTTTAATTTAATAAATATGACACAACACATTATGTGGAAGTTAAGGGCGCGCATGGCAACACTTCTCTACCAGAATTAACTTCTGATAGAGAAGTTGATTTTCAACTTCTTGCCAGGAAGCAGAAGTTGATTTTTCAACTTCTCTATCAGAAGTTGATTTTCTGATAGAGAAATGCATTGAAGCGCGCATGGTAACGCTTCTCTTTGTCAGCGACTGACGGCGGCGGCCGGCCGACGACGACCGGCGGGGCGGGCGGCGGCTGACGATCGGCCGGGCGGCTGGCGACCGGCGGCGGCGATCGGCGGCGGGCGGCGGCGGACGGCGGTCGGCGGCGGCGGCGGCGGGCGCGGCGGGCGGCGGGCGGGGACGACGGCCGGCGGCGACCCGCGATCGGCGACCGACGGCAGCTGCGAAGACTAGAAAGTGATTTTTGAAGCTGAGAAGTAATTTTTTTTTACTTCTCGGATGGCCAAAAAATCCAACCAGAAGTAGAAAATCCAACAAGAAGTAGAAAATCCAACCAGAAGTGAAAAAAAATTTATCAAACGGATTTCTACTTCAGAAGTGATTTTACCAAACGAATTTCCCTGCCAGAAGTTGATTTCTCTGCCAGAAATCACTTCTGGAGTGTTACCATGCGCGCCCTAGTGATCACTTGTGCATTATACCGTATGAGTATGCCGTGAACAATTTCTTCAGGCTTGCTCGGGTGAGGACGGGGACCAACGGGACCACCATGCGCCCGTGGGAAGGAGAACTGCTTTTGCTGATCGAGGGATGAGCGCGTGCCATCACAGCCGTTGAGCTTGTACCGTCCGTAGTGAAGGACCCACCAGAGTCCCCTTGATGATCCAATCAGTGGATCGGAATTCAGGCGAGAAGGTGTTTTCCGGGATTGTAATCAGAGGGAGAGATTTTTTCAATTTTCCTTTTGGTCAAATCCGCGCGAATCCTTTCGGTGGGAAAGAAGAACGCGAGAGAAAAAAGGGCGGTCGCAGCTTCTGCGTCGCGCGAAGCTGCGTTCCTTTGCTCGGTCCGAGCTTCTTCTACAGCGAATAAGAAGAAGAAGAAGAAGGGTGTCTGCTCCGAGTGCGAGTCTGCGTTCGCTGATTTCGCTTCCGAACCATGGGCGGTAAAATGAAGACCGACGATCCCGTCTCCCGCCGCATCGTCAGAGCTTTCCTCGACTTCCTCTCCTCTGGTCCTCTCTCTTTCTCTCTCCGTGTTAATGTTGCGTGCAATCATCCTGCTTCTGCTTCTTCATATGTCCCAAGTCTCATTTTAGTCGACAACTTTCTTGCGACGGTTCATAATCGCTTTTGGTCGACATTTGCTGGTCGTTTTCTGTGCGAGTTTTGTACATGATCTTTAGGTGAAATCCGCAAGAGTCGTCCTGGAACAAAAAAAGACCCTTTTTTTACTTTCTTTTGGGTAAGGTATTCAATCCCATGCCTTGAACGAGCCACCCGAACTGTTTGAGTTACAACGCGATCACTAGTCTCACCTTGTTGTACATTTTCGATTCCCCAAGCCATTAGCATCTCATATGGTCCATTTTCCCTCTGCATTTCCACGAGTTGTTTGGCCTAAGAACACCGATGCTGCTTTTCTTCTTTAACTGAATGGTGTTCTGCAGGAAGGAAAAAAGGGAAAGAAGCGAGAATTAGTGCAATTCATACCATTCTCCTTCTGAATTATTGAGCGTCATCCGCATGAGCTAATTCTCGTTCCATAGAATTGCTGTCAAGCTTATTCCCACTTTTGATGGTTGTTTTTCTTGCTTTGGAATAGTTGAACCTACGCCCGGAGTCGATGTTGAAGGTCTTGAGGTGGCTAGAGAATGCCTAGCAGAGGCCTTTAAGGTGGATTTGTCGTCTAGCGATGATGACCAAATTAGACCTGATTTGCTAGTTGAAATGTTCAAATCTCTTCATTCAAGTGAGCACCAGCACAGTGACTCATATATTCAAAGTGGAAGCACTTCAGATAATGTTTCTCGGTCGTCCGTTGCTCAGACTTCTAGTGGATCGGATGTACTAAAATCATCAACGTCTCAGGTCGTGTTTATCGTTTCTTGTAATTCGTATGAACTTCTTCTCTTACAAATGTGTTTGTTGTATTTTCCGGGGTGTATAGATCTGCTGGGTGACCTTAATAAGTTTCTCTTTTAAGGTAGATATCTTTTATAGCCAATTTCACTTAGGTATCTGACCTATGGGCGCTTCTATGTCAGTTGGGGACTGAGAATTCTACATTTTGGGGGTCCCCAGGTCATCCTGATTTCCTACAAATTTGTAGAAAATTTTGAGCATCCAGAAACATCTATTATTGAATCTTCTTAGACATTATCATGTATTGCCTGGCCATAAAAGGTGGGAACTAGCAATTCTGTCTACAATATCAAAAAATTTTAGGGCTCTTATGATATTTCAGGTAAAGTAGGCTAGACTTGATGCATCTCTATATACTAGAACAAGGGTTGGCTGTGAATTTCAATATGTTGGGGAAGGAGGTTTATAATTGAAAATTTTAAAGGAAATGGGACATGCCGCACATAGGTTATGTGTATATTTGCCAATTAACCGTAGGAAACACTACTATATTAGTCTATTTCAGGTTTTGTCTAACTTTCCTTTTCCATTTTTCGGTGATCAGGATGGGCTTCAAGAACGAGAAACTCATGTTTTGACGGAATCGTCTAAAGATGAGCTCTTTGGGCAATTCTTTTCTGCGCTTGAGAAGTTCGCTTTTTCAACCACACCCCTGATGGGAACGATGACATGGTTCAACTAGAGAAAGTGACTCACCTATTTCACAATGCTATAAATGTATGTTGTACTGACTTGTCGCGGGAGTTAATGGTAGCCTTGAATGGTGTTCACCCGAATTTGAGCTGCATCAGTTATTTTAAGTGCATGATCAATATAGTTATTCTTTATCATATGCACACAATTTTCCTTGTAAAGTGTGTGATGATTCTTACTCTTGGTTGGTGAACTATTGGCCCTTAACCAGCCTTGCCTGCTACCCAGTCTGGGTAAATCAGGTATTAATGGAATGGGTTGCACCAACACATCTGTATTGGCGCCATCATTGACTTTGTTTAAAAATGATTTCTTCAAAAACACGCTGTAACCTGATTCTACTTCATTATGGAAACATTGTGCAACCTGACTCGCATGCAACCTAGAATTATCACTTTAAGTAATATGTTGTTCTTGGTCATTTGATATGCGGATTATCCTGGGTGTTCCCTCCTAAATCCAGATTCCGTCTGTTTCTCTACATCTGGACCTTTTCTCAGTTAAACATATCATATTGCTATCAGGAGATGGAAGTATCTGGATGCCAGCAATACAACGAAACCAGTTTGGCAGAGACCTTGAAATCACAAGGTAATAATAGTTTTTCGCATTTTGACTGGTATTCTGTGTTTACAACAAGAACTTGGAAGTTGATATTAATTTTATCCTTCTGATTTAGATACAAGAGCTAAAGCAAGAGAGACTAATCATCACTTGAAGAGTTAAAAATACGTTGCCCTGTTTTATTTGTCTCTAGTGATACCTAACCAATACTAATATTGACAGATGTTATCTGTGGAATGATGTGATTTTTGAGCTTGTTGCTGTGACTGTTTTTTCTCTCAGGGAACAAGGCCATGCAGTCAAAGCTATATGCTGATGCAATTGAGTTGTACACTTGCGCCATTGCACTTTGTGAAAATAATGCTGTCTATTACAGTAACAGGTGCAGCAATAATTATAAGATTATGTTGTTTCTTAACTAACAAAAGTTGAAAGTACTGTAGCTTCTACAATAAAATATGTCCTTGTTGCTTACTTTTCAATTCTTAAAATTAGTATCTCACAATATGCCGCCCAAAGTAGTACCTGATGATTCTTACACATGTTGCTTTAGGCAAACTGTTAGAGGATTGTGTGTATCCTAATGTGCAAGATATTCTTGACAGTATAGGAGAGTTGTTTTTGACAGAAGGCATGCTATTTTGACATAATCACATTATGAATTTCACTGGTAGCAGGGCTTGTGTTAGAGCAAGATTTTACAGGGAATTTGATGCTCTCATGAACAACCACCATTTTAAAGATCGTATAATTATTTGAAAGGATGGATTGTTCGTGTTCTTGTCTTATATTAGACTACTACTATAATGATGATATATATTTCAATTGTTGAGTTTGGCATACCAGCTGGTTACCATTTAAGTTTCTCACACCTTATTTTCTGTTATCTTGTTCACGGAGTTATAGTAGTAGTATAGATAATACAGTCAAGATGGTGAATTTTTCCTGCACCATTATTTTTGGTTGCAAGAAATTGGAATCTCTCTCATTGAAATTTGAGTCTGAATGGTAGCTGATGGAGAACGCAAATAATTCAACTTAGGTGAAGAAAATGCTGAAGTGGCTTGTTTAGAAGAGCTACTCACGTGAGAAAAAAAAAGGCTGAAGTGGCTTGAATATTTTTCTTACAAATGGAATTTAATTATGATAAGTGAGCTAGAAAAAGCTCATAAGCTTAACCGTGGGTAACTTCGGGTCACTCTTGATTAATTGAATTATCTAAACACCTGACAGGGCGGCTGCTTATACCCAGATTGGCAAATTCGATGATGCAATCAAAGACTGTCATAAATCTTTAGAGATTGACCCAAAATTATTCAAAGGCATATAGCCGTTTGGGTACAGCATATTATGCTCTGGGGAAGTATGCTGACTCCATTGATAAAGGTTTTAAGAAAGGTAGGCTCAATACTCCTTTTACACCCATCGGACCTCAGTGTTCGCATTTCATATTTGTTTATTGTAGCCAAGTCTAGCATTATAATGGCACGAGGTGTTAAGAATTTGGTCTGAACAGCTTGAATGTACGCTAATTCGTTGTCAAAAGAGGCATGATGTAACTTGGTTTCTCCTTGATGCTCAAGTGATTATTCTGATGAAATGACAACTGGTTGGATAAGGGCTGCAATTCCTTGACCATGCCAGTGCAACATAATATTGACTTGTTGGACTGCTTTATGTAATGTCTGTTTTATATGCTTCTGTTATTACTGGATCATACTCTTCTAATTTTATAAATCTCTTATTTTGAAGAAAAACACTTGGATTTTCTGTGAGGTTAATGTCTTACTTGAATTCTCTGGTGGTGAATAGCATTATTGGTCAATGAGTGTGTTCTATCTGTTTTATTTCCATATTTTATTGATGAATGCAAAATATATGCAGCGTTGGAACTCGATCCAAACAATGAATTTGTGAAAGAGAATATTCGGGTCGGGTTAGCTCTCCCTCTCCACTCTCCCTCTCTCCCTCCCTCCCTCCCTCCCTCTCTCTCACGATATCCTGTTGGACTACAGGTTGCCGAGCAGAAATTGGAAGAATTACAGCGGAGAGAACGTAACCAGGTAATGAACTTCTTATTTTCCATTATCCTGGTCTGTCTAAGTTCAGTGCACCTCTCAATTGGTGCTTCACTGTTGAGTATCAGCTCCCTGGGAAGGAAGAGATATAATGTAGTGATTGAATAAATGTTTTTGCTAGGCCTACTTTTGCGATCTATGCTTCTTGCCTATTGCCCAGGGAAGTGCTTCTGTCAATGCCGTGGTCTTATCACAAAGTTCTCTCTTCTAACACTTCCGTGATTCAATTTCCACAGTGTGCTACAAGCTTCTTGGATGTTTCGGTTTTAATATTTGTGCCTAAATCATCTTCTCAGCTTATGCAAAGTGCTTTCTGGATACTTGTTCAGAGTAGCTTAGTGTACTTCTCTAGGTTTCTTTAACGGCATTACTTTCATATGTCTTTTCTCATCGTCAATGTGCAGCCCTTTTTTGTGACATTTAAGCTTTATTTTTCTTCATCTACTAAAAAATCCATCTTTGGATTTGCTGCAGTGGGACACTAGTTCATCTAACCATACTAGAGGAGAGTCTAATAGCCAATCCACGGTGGGCTCAAGGAGCCATGCTACTTCAACCGCCTTTTACATCTTTTTTCCTTTCGATCCTAGCACAATTCCTGCAATCATTTTCTAACAATTCGATGAATATGGCTGGAATGCAATCCAACAGCCAATCTTCAAGTTGGACCAGAAAGCTCCGGCCCGCGCTCCGCACCTCTATTTGTGTGTTCTTTTTTCCGCTTGATCCCTAATGCCATCCCTGCAAACTTATATCTAGCATGTTCACACAACTGGGTGTTCAACCCTTTATACCAAGGACAGAACAAACTTCCCAAGGAGAAGGAGTGGCGGATACCGCTTGGATAAGAATTGGTGGGAACTCAGTCGTGAATGTGGGTGTAAACATGCCTGAGGATATATCGGGGCATTGAGAGTGGTTATGGAGATTGTTCACAGGCGCAGAGCTTCCCGTGAAAATGCACATGAGTGGAGCTGATGGAAGATCTGCTCCTAGCTGATGTATCGATCATGTATAAGTATCCTGTTGATGTCATGCTCTTTTTCCTTTGTGGGGGCCCCTTCTGACTTGAAAATTTCATGTGGATTTTTCATCAAGTTTTACAGTGATTGTTACTCACTGTTTCATCTCATAGGGTATACTTAGCATATCAGTTTTTCTCTGAAAGAGTGTTTTTCTTTTTTCAATTTTCTGTTTTTTCAAGAGGAGAGCTTTTTATTCATATGCAGAATTTTTCTTTTTCCTTGATGTGGAGCGAATTTCGTATCTTTTTCCCCAAGCGGTGGCTCCTCGACTCTTTTGCTTCGAGTTTCCTAGTGTCTAGTTTCTATTCTAAAGCCCCACCGCGTCAGGTAGTGGCTCTTTGGGTACATCCTGGTGTACTGTGATGGTTTGCCTTAGCTGGTGTGTGATTTTTGCAACCCTCCGGTTCACTTAAAGTTGGCATAATTTTTGAATTTTTTGTTGGGTGTTCTCGACGTTTTACTTCGTGTTTAATTGTTATCTACGTTGCAGCAAGATTAAGGTTTTGAAATTATGTTTTTAGCCTCGGAAGTCGTAGATGGAGGAGAGATGCCGACGAGAGATTTTCATATTGCTAGAGCCGTTGCTGAGAACTACCTGAAGCTCGCCAGAACAGTTGTAGAGCTTTTGCTCTAAACGCTTCTCTGGAACTTCGTTAAGGGTCTAAGGTGAAAGCTATAAGAACGCCAGTCCTCGTGTGTGATCATCCGTCTGGTCATGTGTAGTAGATTGACTGTTTATATAATCGCATGAATCCTGTGGCTTCTCAGTGAACGTACTTCTTCCAAAGACCCTTACACCATTTCGAATGACCCAGCCCACGGCTACTTTTCTGCAAGTTGAGCAGTGTTTATGATCTTTAATTCTTCTTACATCCTACTGCTGCTCGGTGGTCATACTGTAAAGTTTGCTCCGGTTCCAGGTGTTCTCATTGCGCGACGCAAAGAAAGGTCCGTTTGAACAGCAACGAGGGGGCTCGTGAATTTACATATTGATGGCAACTATTGTTTAGATTCCGGTCTCGATGTTCGCTGAGCTGGAGGCTCCCTCTTTCCAGTTCCTTTGATGATTTTCGCCGATGCATGAGAAGAAGTGTGGAAGTACCGACGCTTGTGCCAATTCAGCTCTTCTCAATTCGAAGAGCTCGTTCCGCGTTTGTGTGACCCCGAACATGGACCTGCACACTAAGACGATGGCAAACGTCTTTTCAGGAAATATGCTACACAGCACTTTCTTGTGTGTCGATGGCTATCCGTGCATTCTCGAAAAACGTGCTGTGGAATGTGTACAATTTCGGGTCCAAAATCATCTGGCATATGCCAACTGTTAAAACAAAAAAGAGCGTGGGAGAGGGGGTGCAGCTACATACCTCCTTCCTTAAGACCGTTGCTGAGCGGAAGACCTTTGCCAGGAGGGACGACAGTGCGTCCCTCGATCCCGATCACGTGGTTATCGATGAACTGTCCACGGCGTGTCTCCAAGAGCTCCATGGCTCAAGCAAATGTTGCATACTGTAGGCTTACGAAGAGAGGTAGCTAGAGCTCACCTCATAAATGGGTGACACCCGCGATACCATCTCTAAGTTCAGTACTGTTGCAGAATTCCTTTCCCGTAATTGCCGTCACCCAGCATGGATTCCTGAAGCACTAGTTGGTGGGCACAAAGATTGCATAAGATTTATTACCAAAATGTGAAAGTTTTATGTGTGTCCGTGGGCTCGTTGCGCGCTTGACTACATGCCTCGGCCAAGATATGGCACTCATTTGAGCTCGAACCCTTTTATACTTATAATCCTGTAAGGCCAAAGTTTTTTTATTTAGGATCTCTTGGCAGTTCCTCGACATAAGGTCAGATAGCACTCATGGGCAATGCTGCTTAAAATCATTTCCGAATATGTGGCATCTAAGTAATGATGTTTTTTCACCCGGATAACTTTTGTCGAGCAGATTTTTTTCAACTTAATCGCTAGTGAGCATGTCTTAACTTTGCGTTGCGCCGTGAAATAGTCATAAACCTCAATGCAATTAAAACACATTACATTTACGTATATACCAATAGATGTTTGCGTTTGCTCTTAACACGATTAGTTCACTGACTATATGTCTGAATCACTTTGAGCAGAGCAGAAGACCAAAAAGTAGAGGTATCCTCACAGCAAGTGCTCGAATCTGAGCAACACTACCCACGAGAGCTCATTTCTCTTTGTGTGAGACCCCATTTCCACCCGAGTGGGGCAGAGCGTCCGAAATGCCCGTCGTTCCACATTCTGCTTGCAGCTTCTCACCCTGTCAAACGACACATAGAACACCACAAGCCCAGGAACCAGGACTGCACATTGCTTTGAATATTCTTAGTTTCCACGCACGTTTCTCCAGAACACTCACACACCCAGTCACAGTTCAAAGGAGGAGGAGGAAAGTAGCGAGATGGGGACTTCACCTTCCTTTGCATAGTGGGGCCCTTCTTTGGGAGGGAGTGACCTTGTCTTGGCCTTGTGTGTGCTACTAAAGAGCTGATAAACTGCGTGAGTGAGCGATTGACAAGCTGCAGCGAAGGAAGCGGGCTAACAGGAGATTTCCGAGACAAGGAAGACGAGATTGTCACCAGAAGGCCTCAGTCTCTGGATCCTGCAGCTAGAAGCAAATCCTGATCCGTGTTGGTGTCTCTTCAAGTCACGCGAGCTGTCCTGAGACTGCGTTTTCGGCAATGGCGCATCATGGTTTTTGAGCCATTCTCTCTCACTATGCTGCAGCTTTACCGCTCCCACACATCGCATTAGGCATACACCTCTATTGTGGTTGATTGATCTTTCGGTAATGGTGCGCTCGAACATGGGCGGCGGTGTGTCGTTTTTAATAGAGGATGGGGTGGCTTGTGATGCTTGTGAGCATGCTAATGCAGTTTTTGATGACTATGGTTCCTGTCGCGATCTAGCGATTGTCGAAGAAGCGTGACTACGTCTCCGTGGGGGCGTGTTCTTTTCACACGTATTGTGGAGTGACTCTTTTTTTTTTTGAGTGTTCCAAAGGCATTTCGCGACAGAATACTATTGATACGTGCCCGTAAAAAACCTTGTACAGGCGTCGTTACCAGATGTGCCGCGTACGCGTTGCTGTTGGTCCGACTGACGTGATGGGCGGTGGCAGGGTGCTTCTTACTTCGCTACCTGAAGG
>JAGVVM010000585.1:0-25976 GCA_019149425.1 Psidium friedrichsthalianum | reverse complement strand
AAGTGACCTTATTTCAGAGCAGCGAGTGGGTCTGGAACTGATCTGCTGGTAGGACTTCATCCCACCTAAAAAATCCTCTCTAAAACCTCTGCACTGGGTAAAAGTAACACATGCAATGCAAGGAGTTTGTGGACTGCCTTCTATGCGTGAGCAAGAAATCTGATAGAGAGGGGTGGCTGGGTTTTTACAGGTGAGTTTTGCCCTGAAAGTCCAGGATCGAGAAGCATAAAAACTCGGGAGAGAAGAGTAAGAGAAATCCAGAGTTTTGATGATCTCCTGCTTCTGCGCAATTCTCAGCACTGTTCAGGAAAATTAAGAGATTGATGGATTTTGAGGAACAAATTCATGTTACATGTCTAACTGGTGCTTTCTCAGCCATGCTTATGGATGCAGTCAAGTGGGGAAGGAAGCATCAACGATGATACAAGCTCCATCCAACTATGAAAATTACAGTTTGAGTGATGCTGAAGAAGCTTCTTGCTGTTATTACTAAGCTGTATAGCTGCTGAACTGAGTCTTTGCTTTTTCCACTATCCCCTCTTCACTACTAGCGCCTCCCTTGATGGCATCTCACTTCAATGAAGCCCAGCGTGTGGCCAAAGATTTCTGCAATCAATAGCAGTTGCTGCCTCTCGCAGCATTGCACCCCAAGACGATTACGGATATCACCATAAAGTATGTTTGGCAAATGGGTCCTCATTCTGAACTCACCATTACAGCCAGAGGCCCTGGTCATCACTTCGGGGTCGGGAAAAAGCCTACCGAGGTGTTGTGGTCAGCATGAAATGTCTTAAGAACCCAATAATATAGGTCCATGGGGGGAAAAATTCCAATATGTTGACGTCTTTTTGGGTGGAGAGTTGTGGATAAACATACTGTGTGAAAGCATGACATATGGTTTAGCACAAAAATCATGGACAGATTATTTACATCTAACGGTTGGCGGGTTTCTGTCAAATGTTGGGATCAGTGGGCAAGCATTCGACATGGAATCCAGATTAGTAATGTCCATCAGCTGGAGGTTATTACAGGAAAAGAGGACGCAATAAGCTACTCAGAGACTTAGTATGAAGATCTCTTCCATAGTGTCCTTGGAGGACTCAGACAATTTGGATAAATTAGCATAAACCAAAGAATTGAGGACATTCGAGGGTTAGAAAATCTACGAGGAGCATCCATACAAAAAAGGGGACTCTCTGAGTTTCACGAGTAAGGAGTCCGCAAAATTCCTCTTTGCCGCGAGCTGCCATGTAATCCCAATTCGGTTCAAGTTAGAAAAGTCCAGTCTCAAATCAGGTAAATTTCTTATCTCTAGCAGTTTGCATATTTGATTTGCATATCCGATTGTTTAACTTTCAATATTTGAACTGAACTAATCGGATTACTATCTTTTCGCAATATTTGAAATGCATATCGGAAATCTCTAAAAAATTGCATGTAGATAATTGTTATATATAGGTTAGAATTGACATGCTTAAATTAAATCACATCCTAGAATAAAATCATATTAGATAGGATTGCATGCCTAATCGATTTTTTTAAAAAATTAAATTAAATTTTATTCTAGGATAGAATATGCATGTTTAGACATAGCTTATTTTAGGGCCAAAACTAAACTCGGAAAAAAGGCAATAAAAATCCCAAAAAAAAAAAGGAAAAACTCATAAAAAATCAAAAAAAATTTCTAAAAAATAAAATAAAATAAAAAATAAAAATTTAGAAAATAAAAATGTCAAAAAAATAAAAAAAAATAGGAAAATTCTAAAAAAGGATAATAAATTTGGAAAATGTCCCAAAATAGGAAAATTCATAGAAAGCCTTAGAAAACATTAAAAAAAATTCAGAAAATCAGAAAAATTCCAAAAATTCTCAAAAATCCGAAAATTAGGAAACAAGCTCTTTCGACTGGCCAATCCTATTTTTGGTGAATTTCCTTCCTGATCTTTTCAAAATGACAATTTTACCCCTCATGGGCAAATTCTCTCGAAAATTATCAAAATTTGCAGAAAATAGAAAATGGTCAATTTTGACTGGCCAAACCCATATTTGTGACTTTGACTCCCATTTCTTCATGAAATGACAGTTTTACCCCTCATATGTAAACTATCTCCAAAAAGTCAGAGAAATAATTCAGAAAATTTAGAAATTGTGGAAAATAAGGAATGACCACATTCAACTGGTTTGACCTGTTTCCACTTTCGAATTTTGAAAAATGACCATTTTACCCTTCTGATCAGTTTGACCCAAACTTTCCCCCAATTATCCCAAATGAGTTTTCATGAAATAAAATGGCACCGAAAGAGCGTTAGAGTAATCTAGCGTAGCCAAGTCCCCGAATTCATAATCTCTGGTTCGCAGGAATAAACTATTTCTCTCGATACTTTATTTAGGTGTCTAATCAACCTACCATAAAATGATTAGTGGTGACTCCAAATTTAAAATCATTTAAACAAAAAATCAAAGTTGCGATTTGGTAGGGCTTGGGAGGGTCCGTGTTAGATTATTTAATCTAACTAACCTGATAATCCGTTCACTCGATCTCGAATAAAAATCAAAATTCTTTCGGGTCGTGACAATTCTCACTCGCTATCACTGTTAGGCGCCTTCTTCAATACGGCCATCTTGGTTGTATTGATCTCTTTGTCATCACCGACCACTTGTTTGATCTCATCTCTTGCTCGTCCGGGGATAGCTAAAAGAGGGCATCCGGTTTCCTCTAGCATCTTGCCATAGTTTGGTGTATCCTCCAATTTCGGGAAGACTCTCTTTCTTTATCATCGTGTCGGTTCGTGGGTTCACTGAAAGAAAAATTGCGCCTTCCACTAGCACCCGAGACGATCGTCTAGATGTAGGTGGAAATCACCCATTTTCCCCCCTCGACCACTTCACCGAGGATGGCAGAAGAAAACAAATAAGCGCGTCTAGTAGTAGCTCTGGGCCGGCCTCACGGTTCATTCGATCGGGCTGGGTGGTGAGCGAAAAGTAGTGGTTCTTTCTAGGCTGGAATTGGGCATGGCATATGCCGGATTAGGCCCACAAGCATCGGTAAAGGAGACTAGGCTTTATATTTATTTAGGCCACTTACACACGCACCTGAGGCTCCTATGCTTCCAGTCATTACACGGGCCAACGAAACAGCTGGCAATGGACTCGCTTTGTGTTGTTGGACTTTTAATTTCGATCTGGGGTCTAGGTCCACAGTGGAAGGCAAGGAATGGGGCCGGACTTTCTTTGGTTGGGCTAAATTTCGGTCATTAGCTCTCAGCTTGCAAACTTTGAGCCGGAAAATTACTATCGAATAATGTTAGGCCCAATTGCTGTCTCAGTTGCTTAATCAATATAATCGCAACAAGGTTCTAATCCTTGGGCAGCTGCCAACAAAGCATCTGGATCATTGGCACGAGATTGAGCAAATAATAAGCGATCCTCCTTGCAGGTAATGGATTCCATGCTCCTGTACTTCCCGTCCTCGGCGAAGATCCTGGATTTGGGGATAGGCGTATAGGCCGCCTCAGTGTCGTACTTGCGACACAACAACCGGAATAGGGGCTCAAAGTTATCTACCATCGGAGCCATTGTCAGCTCCGATCAGCTGAGCTTCGTCCAGAGAGCCCGCGTGTGCTTTACCCTCGACCAGACGCTCAAACACTAGCTCGGCTCCCCATTGGAAGACAACAAACCATCCTCCATCGCTGAAGGGTGAGATTGCGTCGGTTCATGCTCTTCAGATTGTGGGCCGACGCAGAGGAGGTCGTTGAGGTCTTGGGGCCGTTCAGAAGGGGCAGAGGTGTAGAAATTTGTGGAGGTTTGAGAGAGAGGAGAAGCGTTCATGGGGGGTTGAATTTCATGGGTGGCCAACGGTAGTGAAGAAGACGCCGCCCATCGCCGCCGCCCGTGCCTTGTGGGGATGGTGCACTAGAAGCAGCTTTTTATCGAGAATGTGGGCTCAGGACCCCTCAAACTCTTCTTGGCTAATCCCTATTTAATTTTCAGAGTTCCAATCTCGATGGATCTCTCCTTCCCCTTTTTTTTCCTTTCACATTCCATGCCCCTCCTCTCAAACAAATCCCCCCCCCTTTTTTTTTATCCCACGCACTACTTCCCCTTTTTAACTATGGGTGGCCTCTCTTCCATGTCATCGCCGTCCACTAGCTCTTTTCTTTCCACCGACAGTTTGATCAGCTCCTTCTTTTCTTCTTTCGGTGGCTCGACTAATAAGACATGATGATGATGGCACCTTCTTTTTCATTTTAACCTCTTGCTTGTTAGATGCTGCTGAATGCTTCTCATCATAGAGTATAGCTATTTCCCGATAAGTAATTAAGCCATAGTAGCAAAATCTAGGATAGCAATCATGTCCAGAGAGTATGGCACTGCAAAGTATACTCAGTATAATTCAAGCGTCTTGACAGTAACATGTAGGGTAAATTTTCTTTGATTTTGCTTTCCCACTTGATAGTATACCCGCACCTTTATTCCATCGGATGTATGATCTTCCACATAAACAAATAACCCAACAATAACCGCGACCAAGTACGTCAACATAATGGAAAAAAAAAACTGTCTTAACATGTCCTTCCACCTTTTCATCCACAATTGGCATGTTTGAGAGAGCTACTAGATCAAACGGCACATCTAAAGTAATTTTGAATGTTACCTTGCATGCAGGCTCATCCCACAAGGAAAGCATCGCCGAGTATTAGCTGGTTCAAACTGAGTAACGGCCATATTTTTCTTCTCATTTCTGTAAAACCCTTTCATCTTGCCATTAAGAGTCTCGTCAAAACTAATAGCCAATACTCAACTTCCAGTAGGAAGTGTCTCGGGGAATTCCAAAAACAATATCTCATCCTCCTCAACCAAGTCAACTTTGCAAGGCTAAAACATCTTGCTTTGTCGGTGAACAAAACAGTCCCATCTTGAGTTGAAAGGTCGGCGGCATTGAGGACAATTACTTGGTCTCGCCAACGATGTCGAGATCAATGGCGATGGAGCCAGGGAATTTTGCAGGCGGCGAGGTTGGGCTTGAGCCGTATGTCGTATCGCTTGGGTAATGCGAACTCGGGAGGCGAGGTTGGCCCTTGAATTGCCCCATCTCTTCGTTGATCGGATTTTTTTGCGACGACGTCACCGCTCAGTCTTTATCCTTAAATCCCTCAATATCCATAACCTGAGTTGTCCATAGGATTGCCGACTGGACCTGGTTCAGGCTCCTTGATCTCGACAACAACACAATTTGACATCAAGAAAGTTTTGCCACAGAAGCTGCATGCTCCAAGCAACCTGAACCACCTTAGTAGGATCGATGATTCCAGCAGCCATTAATCTTCATATTTGTCAGTAGCAGCACATCCATACTTAGGATTGTCACTCGAGAGAATCTTCTCACTGACCACACTTCCATTAACACCAGCATTTTTGGCTATTAACCTCGGAGGGTAACTCAAAGCTCGCTTAACAATGTCTGCCCTAACCTTTTTGCTTCACCAAAAGCGCTCCTTTTGCCGAGCTCCTCAACAACATGACTAACCAAAGGTCTTGATATAATATTGCCTAGCATAGTTCTTCCACTGCTCGTTGTCCCCACGAAATGCCACACAATGTCCTCAGGCAGTTGAGGAGCTTTCTCGACAAACTCTCGGACGTAATTTTTGCCGAAACAACGGTGACCCGCGTTATAGACATCGCGAACCAGAGAGACAGGCTATTAGAGGACAAGTCACAACTCCTAAAAGCGAAAATCGAAAATTATAGAGTTAAAATGAATTTTCTATAATTCTTTTTTTTCAATTAACCTGAAAATGAGATTAACAATGTGCCCTTTCTTGATTCGAAGCAAATCACATCTCTACTTTCTTCTTTGCTATTTGATGATCTTTTTTTTATCATACTACTTGAAATCCTTTTTGCCTCTAAATTTCTGCCTCTTTTTGCCACTCATCTAAACCTTTTAACCACAAGAGCTAGTTCTTTATCGTCTTCATTTAAAAAAATATTCAAAAAATATGAAAAATAGAAAAATCTCTAGAGTTTGCTTCTTCATTGGTTCATCTCATAGGATTGGTATTCCAATGAGTTCGTCCATGGATGATGGCATGATTTTTTTAATTTTATGAATTTTTATGAATTTTCTATTAATTTTAAAAGAGAAAGGTAATTAAAATCAGGTGTCAATAGTGCACTATCTCACTACAGTGAATTTCTTAAACATTTGTTTTACTTTTCATTGGGCTTAATCTTTAATGCTTCGTACTACCTAAGGAGTACGTTGATTTTTGTGACTATGTCCATTCCTTACAGGTCACATGTAGCTTGTCCCATATCTCTTTTGAAGAAGGACAATCTGTAATACATTTATATTCAGTAGGAGATAGTGCACTATTGACACCTGATTTTTAATTACCTTTTCTCTTTTAAAATTAATAGAAAATTCATAAAAATTCTAAAATTAAAAAAATCAACTTTGGGAACCTTGACCAAGTCTAAGGAACCAATTTTGAACAAAAAGAGATTTTTCATATTTTTCATATTTTTTAATATTTTTCTAAAAACACAAAAATACTTGAAAATTTGAGAAAATAGCATTTGAGGCCGCAAAAATATAAAAAAATAGTTAGTATTTTTCTTGTAATTTTCTCTTCATTGTGGCTAAAGAAAATCAGCAAAAATTAATCTGGAATCGAGAATTACTTTGTTAATCTCATTTTCAGGTTAATTGAAAAAAAAGAATTATAGAAAATTCATTTTAACTCTATAATTTTCGATTTTCGCTTTTAGGAGTTGTGACGTTGTCCTCTAATAGCCTGTCTCTCTGGTTCGCGATGTCTATAACGCGGGTCACCGTTGTTTCGGCAAAAATTACGTCCGAGAGTTTGTCGAGAAAGCTCCTCAACTGCCTGAGGACATTGTGTGGCATTTCGTGGGGACAACGAGCAGTGGAAGAACTATGCTAGGCAATATTATATCAAGACCTTTGGTTAGTCATGTTGTTGAGGAGCTCGGCAAAAGGAGCGCTTTTGGTGAAGCAAAAAGGTTAGGGCAGACATTGTTAAGCGAGCTTTGAGTTACCCTCCGAGGTTAATAGCCAAAAATGCTGGTGTTAATGGAAGTGTGGTCAGTGAGAAGATTCTCTCGAGTGACAATCCTAAGTATGGATGTGCTGCTACTGACAAATATGAAGATTTAATGGCTGCTGGAATCATCGATCCTACTAAGGTGGTTCAGGTTGCTTGGAGCATGCAGCTTCTGTGGCAAAAACTTTCTTGATGTCAAATTGTGTTGTTGTCGAGATCAAGGAGCCTGAACCAGGTCCAGTCGGCAATCCTATGGACAACTCAGGTTACGGATATTGAGGGATTTAAGGATAAAGACTGAGCGGTGACGTCGTCGCAAAAAAATCCGATCAACGAAGAGATGGGGCAATTCAAGGGCCAACCTCGCCTCCCCGAGTTCGCATTACCCAAGCGATACGACATACGGCTCAAGCCCAACCTCGCCGCCTGCAAATTCCCTGGCTCCATCGCCATTGATCTCGACATCGTTGGCGAGACCAAGTTAATTGTCCTCAATGCCGCCGACCTTTCAATTCAAGATGGGACTGTTTTGTTCACCGACAAAGCAAGATGTTTTAGCCTTGCAAAGTTGACTTGGTTGAGGAGGATGAGATATTGTTTTTGGAATTCCCCAAGACACTTCCTACTGGAAGTTGAGTATTGGCTATTAGTTTTGACAAGACTCTTAATGGCAAGATGAAAGGGTTTTACAGAAATGAGAAGAAAAATATGGCCGTTACTCAGTTTGAACCAGCTAATACTCGGCGATGCTTTCCTTGGTGGGATGAGCCTGCATGCAAGGTAACATTCAAAATTACTTTAGATGTGCCGTTTGATCTAGTAGCTCTCTCAAACATGCCAATTGTGGATGAAAAGGTGGAAGGACATGTTAAGACAGTTTTTTTTTTCCATTATGTTGACGTACTTGGTCGCGGTTATTGTTGGGTTATTTGTTTATGTGGAAGATCATACATCCGATGGAATAAAGGTGCGGGTATACTATCAAGTGGGAAAGCAAAATCAAAGAAAATTTACCCTACATGTTACTGTCAAGACGCTTGAATTATACTGAGTATACTTTGCAGTGCCATACTCTCTGGACATGATTGCTATCCTAGATTTTGCTACTATGGCTTAATTACTTATCGGGAAACAGCTATACTCTATGATGAGAAGCATTCAGCAGCATCTAACAAGCAAGAGGTTAAAATGAAAAAGAAGGTGCCATCATCATCATGTCTTATTAGTCGAGCCACCGAAAGAAGAAAAGAAGGAGCTGATCAAACTGTCGGTGGAAAGAAAAGAGCTAGTGGACGGCGATGACATGGAAGAGAGAGGCCGCCCATAGTTAAAAAGGGGAAGTAGTGCGTGGGATAAAAAAAAAGGGGGGGGGGATTTGTTTGAGAGGAGGGGCATGGAATGTGAAAGGAAAAAAAAGGGGAAGGAGAGATCCATCGAGATTGGAACTCTGAAAATTAAATAGGGATTAGCCAAGAAGAGTTTGAGGGGTCCTGAGCCCACATTCTCGATAAAAAGCTGCTTCTAGTGCACCATCCCCACAAGGCACGGGCGGCGGCGATGGGCGGCGTCTTCTTCACTACCGTTGGCCACCCATGAAATTCAAACCCCCCATGAACGCTTCTCCTCTCTCTCTCAAACCTCCACAAATTTCTACACCTCTGCCCCTTCTGAACGGCCCCAAGACCTCAACGACCTCCTCTGCGTCGGCCCACAATCTGAAGAGCATGAACCGACGCAATCTCACCCTTCAGCGATGGAGGATGGTTTGTTGTCTTCCAATGGGGAGCCGAGCTAGTGTTTGAGCGTCTGGTCGAGGGCAAAGCACACGCGGGCTCTCTGGACGAAGCTCAGCTGATCGGAGCTGACAATGGCTCCGATGGTAGATAACTTTGAGCCCCTATTCCGGTTGTTGTGTCGCAAGTACGACACTGAGGCGGCCTATACGCCTATCCCAAATCCAGGATCTTCGCCGAGGACGGGAAGTACAGGAGCATGGAATCCATTACCTGCAAGGAGGATCGCTTATTATTTGCTCAATCTCGTGCCAATGATCCAGATGCTTTGTTGGCAGCTGCCCAAGGATTAGAACCTTGTTGCGATTATATTGATTAAGCAACTGAGACAGCAATTGGGCCTAACATTATTCGATAGTAATTTTCCGGCTCAAAGTTTGCAAGCTGAGAGCTAATGACCGAAATTTAGCCCAAACCAAAGAAAGTCCGGCCCCATTCCTTGCCTTCCACTGTGGACCTAGACCCCAGATCGAAATTAAAAGTCCAACAACACAAAGCGAGTCCATTGCCAGCTGTTTCGTTGGCCCGTGTAATGACTGGAAGCATAGGAGCCTCAGGTGCGTGTGTAAGTGGCCTAAATAAATATAAAGCCTAGTCTCCTTTACCGATGCTTGTGGGCTAATCCGGCATATGCCATGCCCAATTCCAGCCTAGAAAGAACCACTACTTTTCGCTCACCACCCAGCCCGATCGAATGAACCGTGAGGCCGGCCCAGAGCTACTACTAGACGCGCTTATTTGTTTTCTTCTGCCATCCTCGGTGAAGTGGTCGAGGGGGAAAATGGGTGATTTCCACCTACATCTAGACGATCGTCTCGGGTGCTAGTGGAAGGCGCAATTTTTCTTTCAGTGAACCCACGAACCGACACGATGATAAAGAAAGAGAGTCTTCCCGAAATTGGAGGATACACCAAACTATGGCAAGATGCTAGAGGAAACCGGATGCCCTCTTTTAGCTATCCCCGGACGAGCAAGAGATGAGATCAAACAAGTGGTCGGTGATGACAAAGAGATCAATACAACCAAGATGGCCGTATTGAAGAAGGCGCCTAACAGTGATAGCGAGTGAGAATTGTCACGACCCGAAAGAATTTTTGATTTTTATTCGAGATCGAGTGAACGGATTATCAGGTTAGTTAGATTAATTAATCTAACACGGACCCTCCCAAGCCCTACCAAATCGCAACTTTGATTTTTTGTTTAAATGATTTTAAAATTTGGAGTCACCACTAATCATTTTATGGTAGGTTGATTAGACACCTAAATAAAGTATCGAGAGAAATAGTTTATTCCTGCGAACCAGAGATTATGAATTCGGGGACTTGGCTACGCTAGATTACTCTAACGCTCTTTCGGTGCCATTTTATTTCATGAAAACTCATTTGGGATAATTGGGGGAAAGTTTGGGTCAAACTGATCAGAAGGGTAAAATGGTCATTTTTCAAAATTCGAAAGTGGAAACAGGTCAAACCAGTTGAATGTGGTCATTCCTTATTTTCCACAATTTCTGGAAATTTTTCTGAATTATTTCTCTGACTTTTGGAGATAGTTTACATATGAGGGGTAAAACTGTCATTTCATGAAGAAATGGGAGTCAAAGTCACAAATATGGGTTTGGCCAGTCAAAATTGACCATTTTCTATTTTCTGCAAATTTTGATAATTTTTCGAGAGAATTTGCCCATGAGGGGTAAAATTGTCATTTTGAAAAGATCAGGAAGGAAATTCACCAAAAATAGGATTGGCCAGTCGAAAGAGCTTGTTTCCTAATTTTCAGGATTTTGAGAATTTTTGGAATTTTTCTGATTTTTCTGGAATTTTTTTAATGTTTTCTAAGGCTTTCTATGAATTTTCCTATTTTTGGGACATTTTCCAAATTTATTATCCTTTTTTAGAATTTTCCCTATTTTTTTTTATTTTTTTGACATTTTTATTTTCTAAATTTTTATTTTTTATTTTATTTTATTTTTTAGAAATTTTTTTTGATTTTTTATGAGTTTTTCCTTTTTTTTTTTGGGATTTTTTATTGCCTTTTTCCGAGTTTAGTTTTGGCCCTAAAATAAGCTATGTCTAAACATGCATATTCTATCCTAGAATAAAATTTAATTTAATTTTTTTAAAAAATCGATTAGGCATGCAATCCTATCTAATATGATTTTATTCTAGGATGTGATTTAATTTAAGCATGTCAATTCTAACCTATATATAACAATTATCTACATGCAATTTTTTAGAGATTTCCGATATGCATTTCAAATATTGCGAAAAGATAGTAATCCGATTAGTTCAGTTCAAATATTGAAAGTTAAACAATCGGATATGCAAATCAAATATGCAAACTGCTAGAGATAAGAAATTTACTTGATTTGAGACTGGACTTTTCTAACTTGAACCGAATTGGGATTACATGGCAGCTCGCGGCAAAGAGGAATTTTGCGGACTCCTTACTCGTGAAACTCAGAGAGTCCCTTTTTTGTATGGATGCTCCTCGTAGATTTTCTAACCCTCGAATGTCCTCAATTCTTTGGTTTATGCTAATTTATCCAAATTGTCTGAGTCCTCCAAGGACACTATGGAAGAGATCTTCATACTAAGTCTCTGAGTAGCTTATTGCGTCCTCTTTTCCTGTAATAACCTCCAGCTGATGGACATTACTAATCTGGATTCCATGTCGAATGCTTGCCCACTGATCCCAACATTTGACAGAAACCCGCCAACCGTTAGATGTAAATAATCTGTCCATGATTTTTGTGCTAAACCATATGTCATGCTTTCACACAGTATGTTTATCCACAACTCTCCACCCAAAAAAGACGTCAACATATTGGAATTTTCCCCCCATGGACCTATATTATTGGGTTCTTAAGACATTTCATGCTGACCACAACACCTCGGTAGGCTTTTTCCCGACCCCGAAGTGAATGACCAGGGCCTCTGGCTGTAATGGTGAGTTCAGAATGAGGACCCATTTGCCAAACATACTTTATGGTGATATCCGTAATCGTCTTGGGGTGCAATGCTGCGAGAGGCAGCAACTGCTATTGATTGCAGAAATCTTTGGCCACACGCTGGGCTTCATTGAAGTTGAGATGCCCATCAAGGGAGGGCGCTAGTAGTGAAGAGGGGATAGTGGAAAAGCAAAGACTCAGTTCAGCAGCTATACAGCTTAGTAATAACAGCAAGAAGCTTCTTCAGCATCACTCAAACTGTAATTTTCATAGTTGGATGGAGCTTGTATCATCGTTGATGCTTCCTTCCTCCACTTGACTGCATCCATAAGCATGGCTGAGAAAGCACCAGTTAGACATGTAACATGAATTTGTTCCTCAAACTCCATCAATCTCTTAATTTCCTGAACAGTGCTGAGAATTGCGCAGAAGCAGGAGATCATCAAAACTCTGGATTTCTCTTACTCTTCTCTCCTGAGTTTTTATGCTTCTCGATCCTGGACTTTCAGGGCAAAACTCACCTGTAAAACCCAGCCACCCTCTCTATCAGATTTCTTGCTCACGCATAGAAGGCAGTCCACAAACTTCCTTGCATTGCATGTGTTACTTTTACCCAGTGCAGAGGTTTTAGAGAGGATTTTTTTAGGTGGGATGGAAGTCCTACCAGCAGATCAGTTCCAGACCCACTCGCTGCTCTGAAATAAGCACTCAACTCTCGGACCAACTCCCGTCACCAAACTATAACATCGATTATCAAGCTCCGTGTAGCTATGAAAAGGAGGAACATGGCGGTATTAACTGTTCAGTGTGAAGCTGCTAGAGCTGCCCTTGCTCTCGACCGCCTTAGGTAACTGGACTAGCAATAATCATGCATTCGGGTGTAGGAATTCAAGACAATTCCAACCTCTTGATTCACTACAAGCATGCTAAGCTGGCCTTCACCTCTTTTATATTTCTGGTCCTTGCTCACCAGTGCTAACAAAATTTCCACCGGAATGTTGGACTGATATGGACACTCTCCAAAACATCAAATCCTGCGAAGAAAAATGGGAAGTGAGGGCGCTCAAAGTAAGCAGGCACGCGTGCTCATCATCCCATCCACCCATGCTCACATACTGGCATACATTTGCTTATACACGATCACCTTCAATCTTATACCATAACATCATGACAGGCTTGAGAAATTCCCATTTCCCAAAACTTCCTCAAGAGCATCACATATATGTCCATGCTAGGATCAATCTCATCAAAAAATATTCCGTACCTCTCAAAGCTTCTCCAAACACCCAAAAAAAAGCAATTAGTTTTATGTAAGCGAATTTGGCTTGCAGCTGCCCTTGTGGATTTCATCGAGAATCTCCCGAGGTCTGAAAGTGATGGACTTGTTTCTGTGAGCTCGCATGTTCTAATCGTCAAACGGTGGCTGGATCACATCGGGGACACCAGGTTTTAGCTTGGACAGCAGCGGTTTCAGCAGTTTCGTAGGAGTACAGAGCTCGTAGTAGTGACTGCTCGACCGAAAAACCTCCCTCAGTTGGCATTACGGCTGCGAGGCTACTAGCTAATGAGTGGACCTTGAGCCCGATTGTCCACCGACGTCTAGCTTGTGCTTGCTCTTCTTGCCAAAAGCAATACGAATGGGTGATATGTGGAGTAGATTCTAGAACAAACTTCCATCCTTCCTATCCCATTTAAGAATCAACAGTTTCACCCCAACACTTCCTGCCTAGAGGACCCAATCAACTTTAAGAGGACATCGCTTGCCTAAACAATGGGCATGTCGGGTAAGTGCACTTCAATTCAAGAGATATCAGTACGGATGAACTGAGAAAACTGGACCAGATGATGAAGCTTGGCACAAGTTCAAATTGGAAGGCCTGTCTTGTGCTTCCATTATCAAACTAGAAATAGAAGAATTCCATATGATGGTTGACTATACCGTGGATGGTTTCAACATATTTACGCATGCATATGCAAGTTCCATTTTTGGAAAAGGAAAGTGCGCAAATTAATATACTACCCCGGCATTCCTATTTTCCGTGCTCGTTAGTCTTTTGTGACGACGAGCGCAAGAGTGGTCCTCCGCATCACACTTGATAGAAAACCCAAGAAAAACAACGAAAAGAACACAAGTTCTATACGTGGATATGTTGAAACAGCTCCAGATTGATCAGATTAGAAAGTCTCCGCCGCTGAAATCGGCCAGCCATCACTCGCACACATCGTAGCAAACTTCGTTCAGCTTGTCCTTGATCCACTTGAAGCTATTCCTGGGCTGGACTTGAGCTTGCCTTCCACGGCGAACACGTTGTAGGAAGCGATCCGCTTGTTCCTCTTCATCTCCAAATCCCTCAACGCCGCAAACCGGTTGCCTTTCGGCCCATTGAAGCTGTACCAATTTGATCTCTCTTCAATCTTGAATTCGCCTAAGTACGCAGTTGAGTATACGGGGTCGGACTTGTTCTTCTCCATATGCCCATGCAGTAGTTGATGCTGTCTGGCGTGAAGAACCCCGGCTCAAAGACCTCATTCGCAAAGTGAAAGCTGGGATGAGGTTTGTCATGGCCGTGCAACAAATAAATACGCAGCTAAGTTCAGAAATGATGGAGCTATGATATTATCAAAGAATGTCAAACATTGGTAGTGCATAGAGACACTGTCTCACAAAAGTAGCGGGTCTAGGTCGAGGCCCATTAAATGATAAATTGAATTCGGAAAACCGAACGCGAAAACAGAAAATGCACCATCAGGCCATTGAAAAATTTGAACTACTAGAGGACAATGTCACGACTCCAGAAAGGCAAAAATAAAAAATTACATAACTAAAATGAATTTTCTATCATTTTTTTTAATTAACCTGAAAATGAGATTAACACAGTAATTCCGGATTCCAGACTAATTTTTTCAGATTTTCTTTGGGCAAAATGAAGAGAAAATTAAAAAAAAATACCGACTATTTTTTCATATTTTTGTGGCCTCAAATGTTATTTTTCTAATTTTCAATTATTTTTGTATTTTTTTGATAAATATTAAAAATACGAAAAATATGAAAAGTTATTTTTTATTCAAAATTGGTTCCCTAAGCTTGGCCAAGGTCCCCAAAGTTGATTTTGCAATCTTCTCATTTTTTCTTGATTTTCTATGAATTTTCGAAAATAAAATGCGAAAAAATACTGAAAATATGAAAATTTATTTTTTGGTCAAAATTGGTTCCCTAGGCTTGGTCAAGGTCTCCAAAGTTGATTTTTTTAATTTTATGAATTTTTATGGATTTTCTACTAATTTTCAAAAATAAAAATGTCGAAAAATCTTGTAACCGTGGGTTTGAGGTTAGTGTTTGGTCCGTTTTGTATTCTCACGGTGATTAGCTAATATTATTCTTACCTTACCAAAAAAATGTCGAAAAATATTGAAAATATGAAAAATCATTTTTTGATCAAAATTGATTCCCTAGGCTTGGCAAAGGTCCTAAAAGTTGATTTTTTAATTTTACAAATTTTTATGGATTTTTATTAATTTTAAAAAAGAAAAGATGATTAAAACCATATGTCAACAAGAATGGCAAGGAAATGAGGAACGAGCAAGTGATTGTTGGGTTTCTAGCGATCTCGAACACTCGTCACATACATGAAAACATGTCATACACGCAGCGGAAGAAAAAAAATTCAAACGGTGCCCTAGATCATCTTAGAAATCCTCGTATACTTTAATCGAAAATCAGACTTTTTGAAGCATGTTTAGAAATGTACTTGGACAATAGAGGTTAGATGCGGCTCTGCTTCTTTGTCCTCGAGCCCAAAAGGTGTCGGGTCTCTAGTTCAGACACGTCCCAACACCCGTGCGACCTTGAAGATAGAGATTCGGAGAAACGGCCCTCAGATTATGCTAGTAATCCTCACGGCGTCTCAACCCGAACCCTTCGTATTCAACCAATGGAAACACAAACTTTGTGTATCCGAGTTGGTCGATTTTCGAGCTCACTTTCTCACGAAATTTGGCACATATATATGTGACTCTCTCAAGTTTTAACCTCTTAAACTTGAGCCCCTTGCCCCTATTTATAGAGGATTAGAGAGGGAGAGAATGAGGGGTAGGGGCGGTATAAAACTGCCCCTCATAAACAGCCTCACATGGCGGCCAATGGGAGGCCGCCATGTAGCTAGCTGGACGCTGGTCAAAGGCGGTCAAGCAGCCTTTGACTAGCCCGTCGGCCGGTCGTGTGGGCGGCCTAAATAGCATCGTTTTCAACGACGATCCTCATCCGCGGGCTCTAGACATTCCAAGCTTGAAGTCCCTTAAGTTTCATGATCAAATCACGTCGTTCGATGTGCCAAACGTCTCTCTCAAACGGATAGAAAATCATATCCTACTTTTGACTTTCCAGAGGATAATCTTTCTTATCCTTTCTTTTGGATAACAAACCTTATCCAATGATGACGTGAGCATGATGTAACCATTACATTATCCATGACATCATCATGATATCTTGCCTGTGTCATCTATTTCGTCATTTAGTGAGCTTTAGAAGGAGGAAACAAATCCAATCCGTTTTAACTCCTTTTGACTATCCAAATAGTCCTATCGCATTCTCGCGATCCCGTCTTCGTTATGGATGTCGCCAAATACGGTTAAGGCATGTGACATCCCTAGGTTCACCTCTGAACTAGCAGTGAGATTCCTCAAGGAATTGATTGTCCCAAATCAATCTTTAGATCCCACAAACCGTGTGTAACATTTACCAACATATCACGGTTACCCAGTTAGAATGAAGTACGAGGACAAAGTGAACCTGTTAGCCTTGGTTCGGTGTTATTCAGTCCTTCTGTCTTACCATGTCCCGATCGAATGAGGGCCATGGATATCTGAGTCAAACCCACAGATTGGATTATATGCACAAATCAATCTGACGTGCATTCGGCGAGACTCCTCTCGACTTCTGCCTTGGCCAAGGACTTTCTAATGCACCGTCACGAATAGATCACATAGGACATCAACCTCATCTAATGAGGAGACAGATCCCAACTGTTGCCCACGCCTGTGACTTCGTATATGGAGGACTATGACCATCATGCACAGAAGCGAATCAATGATCAGCCAATATCGTACCTGTGAACTACAGCCATCCAATATACAAGCCAGCATAATGGCTCAGGTCTAAGGATCACTAACACATCAAAACCAAGAGCGATTGAGACATTGACCAAGCACGAAGCCTCCATGTTAGTCAATTGTTCTTTAGTCATGTTTAGTGGATTCGATCAAACTCGTTTCGATACGAACACCTGTGTTCCAACCTAGCGTCTGCCATCCGATAACTTGTGACTCATCATCCCTATTGGGCAATAGCAAGGCTGTGAACACACTGGTCTTAACCGGCTCATGGATGCCCAATCTACGATCCTTCGACCATAAATCAATTTGAAGATCAGAGACCAACTGATAACCCGTCACACTTATCCTTGACGCCTCAAGAATGGGTATTAGTTTTAACTGATCTAATGGACTTTATTCATCTAAATTAAAGGGACAAGATGAATGAATACGCGTCTTGCCATTAATATAATATCGATAGTACAATATTTATGCCATACATGTGACCATCACATGGTTGCTTTAGGGAATACTCCTAACAACCTCCCACTTGCACTAAAGCCAACCATGCTGATATCTTAAACCCATTCTACTGATGTGTTTCTCATACAAGTCTGAGGTAACGCTTTAGTGAAGGGATCCGCTATATTATCCGCGGAGGTGATTTTCTGCACGGCGATGTCGCCTCTCCCAATGATCTCTCGAATGAGATGGAAGCGCCTTTCGATGTGCTTGGATTTTGGTGAGACCTTGTTCCTTTGCTTGAGCGATCGCTCCACTGTTGTCGCAAAACAACGGGATCGGCTCCTTGATAGTAGGAACTACTCCAAGCTCTGCGATGAACTTCTTCATCCAGGCGGCTTCCTTTGCAGCTTCCGAGGCTACTACATACTCTGCCTCAGTAGTGGAGTCAGTAGTTATACTTTGCTTGGAACTCTTCCAGCTAACTGCTCCACCATTTATTATGAATACAAACCCAGACGTTGACTTAAAGTCATCAGGATCTGATTGGAAATCAGAGTATGTATATGCCTTAACTTTGAAATCTGCTTCTCCATATATCAAGAACAAGTCCTTTGTTCTTCTCAAGTACTTAAGGATGTTTTTTTACTACGATCCAGTGTTCCTCACCCGGATCCGACTAATATTTGCTTGTAATGCTCACAACATAAGCAATATCAAGTCTCGTACATAGCATAGCATACATTATGCTGCCAATGGCCGAAGCATATGGTATCTTCGCCATTTTCTATTTCTCTTCAGGGGTCTTGGGATACTTCCCCTTAGAAAGATGTATTCCATGTCTAAAGGGTAACAATCCTTTCTTGGAATACTCCATGTTGAACCTTTTCAACACTTTGTCTATGTACGTGGATTGTGAGAGGCCAAGCAATCGTCTGGATCTATCTCTATAGACCCTGATGCCCAAATATAGGTGGCCTCTCCTAAGTCCTTCATGGAGAATTTCTGCGACAAGAACAGCTTAATGGATGACAGCATTGGCCTATCATTACTAATCACTAATATATCATCCACATACAGGACCAAGAATGCAATAGCGCTCCCACTGAGCTTTTTATATACATAGGGCTCATTCGGATTCTTCATGAAGGCAAACGATTTGATCACTTCATCGAATCGGATGTTCCATCTTCTGGAGGCTTGTTTCAGTCCATAAATGGACTTCTTAAGCTTGCACACTTTATACTCTTCGCCTTTGGACTCAAAACTAGGCGGCTGTTCCATATAGATATGTTCTTCAAGAAATCCATTGAGGAACGCTGTTTTGACGTCCATTTGGAATATCTCATAGTCCAAGTGAACAGCTATGCCCAATAAAATCCTAATGGACTTTAGCATGGCGACTGGAGAGAAGGCTTCATCATAATCAATACCCTCTCTTTGGTGATAACCTTTCACCACCAGTCTAGCCTTGTATGTTCCAACTTGACCCTCTACATTGATTTTTCTCTTAAAGATCCATTTACAGCCTATAGGTACAATACCTTCAGGTGGGTTAACTAATGTCCATACATCGTTGGAATACATCGAGCCCATTTTAGATTTCATGGCCTCAAGCCATCTATCAGAATCCTTATCTGATATAGCCTCTGTATATGACTCGAGATCGTTTGATTGATCGCCGTCGTTTACCATAAACAACAACACATCTCATTAACTAAATTTCCATAATAACATTCAGGAGGATGAGACACTCTCAAACTCCTTCTCAGAGGCGGTGTGTTTGAAGCTCCATTGAATCAGAGATCGAAGTCTGACCTTGTGGAGTCGTTACCTCTTTATTTCCTTCTTGCAGGGCTATCATGCGGCCTTTGCCTTTTTCTTGGATGAACTATTTCTCCAGAAAGGTGGCGTGCCTACTGACCCAAACTCTTTGGTCAGAATGGAAATAGAAGTAATATCCAAGACTTTCTCTCGGATATCCTATAAAACGACCCAATTCAGACCTTGCCTCTAACTTGTCTGATTTCAGCTTTTTCACAAAAGTTGGACATCCCCAAATCCTAAGATGATTAGGACTTGGTTTCCTACCATGCCATATCTAATATGGTGTGGTAGGATAAACTTGGACGGCACTCTATTCAGTATGTATGCGGCAGTCTCTAGGGTACGATTCCTTCTTTCTGATACATCATTGTGTTCAGGAGTCCCGGGAGGTGTTTAGTGGATAATATGTCATTTTCCTTGAAATAATCCAAGAAATCAGTACTAAGGTATTCTTTGCCTCGATCTGATCGAAGGGCCTTAATACTTTTCCTGTTTGTTTCTGTTAGGAGTACGCCCTAAAGCAACCATGTGATGGTCACATGTATGGCATAGATATTGTACTATCGATATTAAATTAATGGCAAGACGCATGTTTATTCATCTTGTCCCTTTATTCTAGATGAATAAAGTCCATTAGATTAGTTAAAACTGATACCCATTCTTGAGGCGTCAAGAATATGTGTGGCGGGTTATCAGTTAATCTCTGATCTTCAAATTGGTTCATAGTCGAAGGATCGTGGATTGGGCATCCACGAGTCGGTTGAGACCAGTGTGTTCGCAGCCTCTCTATTGAGTATTAGATGCCCAATAGGGATGATGAGTCACAAGTCATCAACGCTAAACGTCTAAGTTGGAATACAGGTGTTCGTATTGAAACGAGTTCGATCGAATCCACTGAATGTGACGAACGAGCGATTAACTAATATAGAGGCTTCGTGCTTGGCCAATGTCTAAATCGCTCTTGGGCTTTGGTGTGTTAATGATCCTCAGACCTAAGCCACGATGTTGGCCTGCATATTGGATGGCTGTAGCTCACAGGTACGATATTAGCCGATCATTAATCCGCCTTTGTGCATGATGGTCACAATCCTCCACACACGAAGTCACAAGCGTGGGCAACAGTTGGGACTGTCTCCTCATTAGATGAGGTTGATGTCCAGTGTGATCTATTCGTGAAAGTGCATTAGAAAGTCCTTGGCCAAGGCAGAAGTCGAGAAAAGCCTCACCGAATGAACGTCAGATAGATTTGTGCATATAATCGAATCTGTGGGTTTGACTCGGATATCCATGGCCCTCATTCGATCGGGACATGGTAAGATAGAAGAACTGAATAACACCGAACCAAGGCCAATAGGTTCACTTTGTCCTCATATTTCATTCTGACTGGGTAACCGTGATATGTTGCTAGACGTCACCCCTGGTTTGTGGGATCTAAGGTTTGATTTGGGACGATCAATTCCTTGAGGAATCTCACTACCAGTTCAGGGGTGAACCTAGGGATGTCACAGGCCTTAACCGACATCTTGCGACATCCATAACGAAGACGGGATCGCGAGAATGCGATATGACTATTTGGATAGTCAAAAGGAATTAAAACGAATTGGATTCGTTTCTTCCTTCTAAAGCTCACTAAAGGACGAAATAGATGACACAGGCATGATATCAGGATAATGTCACGGATGATGTAATGGTTACATCATGCTTGCGTCATCGTTGGATAAGGTTTGTTATCCAAAAGAAAGGATAAGAAAGGTTATCCTCTAGAAAATGTCAAAAGTAGGATAGGATTTTCTATTCGTTTGACAGAGACGTTTGGCACATCAAATAACGTGATTTGATCACGAAACTCGAGGGGCATCGAGCCTAGAATTCTAGAGCCCGTGAATGAAGATCGTCACCCAAAACAACGCCATTTCGGGGCGGCCGATGGGCTGGTCAAAGCGGCAAAAATTGTCGCCTTTGACCCCGCCCACTGGGGTGGGTGCCACGTAGCTGGTCAAATACTATTTGACCGCCTTTGACCAGTAGCTGGCCACGTGGGCCATTGGCAGCCCATGTGGCGGCCTCCTATTGGCCGCCACGTGGGGCGGGAGGGCGGTTTCAACTGCCCCTCCCCCTCTTTCTCTCTCTCAATCTCACCCTCTATAAATAGAGGTGAGGGCCTCAAATTCAAGGGTTAGAAACGTGTGAGAGTCACACATGTACGTGTCAAATTTCGTAAGAAAGTGAGCTCGAGAATCGACCAATTCGGATACACAAAGTTTGTGTTTCCATTGGTTGAAAACGAAAGGTTCGGTTGAGACACCGCGAGGATTACTAGCATAATCCGAGGGCCGTTTCTCTGAATCTCCATCTTCAAAGTCGCACGGGTGTCGGGGCGTGTCTGAACTAGAGGCCCGATACCTCTTGGGCTCGAGGATAAAGAAGCAGAGTTGCATCCAACCTCTGTTGTCCAGGTACATTTCTAAACTCACTTTAGGAAGTTCTGATTTTCGATTCAAGTATACGAGGATTTCTAAGACGATCTAGGGCGCCGTTTAAATTTATTTTCTTCCGTTGCGTGTATGACATGTTTCTATGTATGTGACGAGCATCAGGGACCACTAGAAACCCAACAAGTGGTATCAGAGCCACGCTTAGAACTCCCGTATACTTGGTTGATTCGGTTTTTGACGATACTTGGAATATCGTCATCGGGTCTTCGAAATTGGTTTCGAAACTTCACGAACCCGACCCCATGCATGTCTAGACTTGACATAGGGCCTCGAGGATTGTTGGACGAGCTCGGATGGGCGGTAGGACTGCCCATGGTTCGCGGCCAAAGGCGGAATCGCCAAAGGCCGTGAAGGTCAATGGCGGTTCCACCAAGGGTCAATGGTCAAAGGCGGCCACCGCCTTTGACCAAGTCAAAATCACGGTCAAAGGCGGCCACCGCCTTTGACCAGGACATGCGCAGTAATTTTACAAAATTAAATTGTTTAGTTTTGCAAAAGACGAACCGAATCAATTTGATCGAAAATGTTCAAACAAACTCGGAATGAGCTCAAATTTGGTCGAGCACTCGGAACAGGCCTTGACCAAAACTCACTGCCTTTGGCTGTGAAGTGTGGTGGATTTGGGCATTCCTGGAGTCGTTTGGACACGTTTCTAGCTCTGTTTTTCCGATTATGATATCGTATGTCGCAAATTGTTGCAGTTAATATTTTATTTCTCTTTTAATGTATTTGAGCATATGTTATGATATGCATATGATATATATATATATATATGATTTCTATTTTGGCAGACGGGTTATTATCTGTTTGGAGAATATGTCTACTGCTGCTGGTTGCTGCTAGGACTGGTAGAAATGGAATAGACATAGGTGAAACATGTTTTGAGACTTAAAATCTCCTCAATTAAATATCAAGTTGTAACGGGTATTAACTCGTGGCCTACCACCGTCGTGGACTTGATGCTCTGCCATAGTGAGTTGATTGACTCGTCATTGATACATGGGGTTAATTGACGTCTATGACAGAAGACCAATCCATAAACGTATTGGATGCTGTAGATATTGAGACCAGGCGATTCCAATAACTGTTAGGTGAGGATTCGTCTGTGTTTCGATATCTGCAAGTGACGGTGGGTTAGACTTGACTGTGGTCATGAGGTCAATAACTGTTAGGTGAGGCCTTTGTGATCCAGAGGCCGAATAATGATTGGGATGAGCATGAGATGCCTGGATAGGTTGATCCACTCATCTGGTTCATGATGAACGCCAAAAACTGTTAGGTGAGGATTCGTATGTGTTTCAATGTCTGCAAGTGACAGTGGGTTAGACTTGATTGTGGTCATGAGGTCAATATCTGTTAGGTCAAACCTTTGTGATCGAGAGGTGAATAATGATTGGGATGAGCATGAGATGCCTGGATAGGTTGATCTACTCATCTGGTTCATGATGAACGCAAATAACTGTTAGGTGAGGCGGATCATGAACTGATGGGACTCCAATCCCCACTAGTAGTCTAGCCAACGAGGACTATCGTTTCTCACTAGAGGAGTGTGGGACTCGATAAATTTAGTGGGAGCCTATTTCATTTAAAGGCCAAAATGAAATAGTAGGTAATCGAAAGACAATACCTAACGACCTAATTTTCTACACCAGATTTTTGACATACTCTGTTAAAATGGTGAACACAAACCCAATTGCCTCAATTCTGGACAAGAACTGCCTGACTGGTCCAAATTTCAATGATTGGCTTCGAAATTTGAGGATTGTCCTCAACATGGAGAAGCTCGAATATGTTCTGGATAAGGACTTGCCAACCAAGCTCCTGATGGTGCGACCACAGACGAGCGAGACACTTATGAGAAGTGGAGAGAGGACGACCTAAAGTTAGGTCGTACATGTTGGCGTCCATGAATAATGAATTTAAAGGAAATACGAGAACATGGACAGCGCAAGGTCGATTATTCTTCATCTGAAAGAGTTCTTCGATGAGAATAGTCGGACCGCCAGATATGAGATATCCAAAGCGCTGTATTGCATGAAGATGCCAGAGGGTGCCTTTGTCAATGATCATGTTCTCAGATGATCTGGCACATTGAAGAGCTTGCAATGCTGGACCTCATTATGGATAATGAGCTAGCTGTGGATTTGATCCTCCAGTCCTTGCCTGATTCCTTCTCAAGCTTTGTTCAGAATTACCACATGCATAACATGCAGAAGACTCTGGCAGAACTTCATAGCATGTTGGTGGTATATGAGAAGGAAATACACAGCAAGAGGCCAAATGTGATGGCCATTACTGAACCGTCTTCCTCGAAGAGTAAGATCTCTTCGAAAAGGAAGAAAAAGTTCAAGAAAGCTGTACGAAAGCCAAAAGCGGACAAAGGGACCTGTCATTACTACTGCGGGTCGATGGGCATTGGAAGAGGAACTGTAAGAAGTACCTCGCTAGCTTAAAGGTTAAGCAAAAGGACCATCCTCGTGGAGGTATGATCTCTGTGCTTATTGAAACTAATCTTATGGTTAGTTCACAATCCAGCTTATGGGTTCTAGATTCAGGTGCGACATCACATATTTGTATGTCGTTGCAGAATCTGGAAATAAGCCGGATGCTGGGCAAAATGAGACGGTCCTGACTTTTGCGAATGGAGCAACAGTTGCTGCCATAGCTATAGGGACTTGTCGTGTACTTTTGCCTAGTGGACATGTAATGGTGTTATCAAACTGTTTGTATTATGAAAGAGTGTACAGAACATAAATCTATATCTCGTCTAATAAGAGAGAATTATGAATTCTCCTTTACAGACAATATGTGTTCCATCTTTCATAATAGAAAAGTCGTTAGTTCAGCTCAGTTAACCAATGGTCTTTTCACCATTAACGTGTCTGGTAATGTGATTACCAATCCAAATAAGCACAATGATATTAATGCCATTGAGAAACGCCAAAGCAATGGTCCTAAATCCTAAATACCTGTGGCACCTCCGATTAGGTCATATTGGAGAGGGCAGGATTAACAAGTTGAGTAATGATGGATTGATCAATCCGTCTGGTTTTGAACCATACTCAACCTGTGAAGCCTGTCTTCAAGGAAAAATGACCAAATCGCCTTCATGGGTCAAAGTGAGAGAGCTACTGATATATTGGGATTGATACATACAGATGTATGTGGACCTATGAATGAAACTGCTAGAGGCGGTTCTCATACTTCATTACCTTTACCGATGACTATTCTAGGTATGGTATTTGTACTTGATGAAGTACAAGTCTGAATCCTTTGAAAGTTCAAGGAATTCAGAAATGAAGTTGAGAAACAAACAGGAAGAGTATTAAGGCCCTTCGATCAGATCGGGAGGAGAATACCTTAGTACTGATTTCCTGGATTATCTCAAGGAAAATGGCATATTATCACAATGGACACCTCTAGGGACTCTGAACACAATGGTGTATCAGAAAGAAGGAATCGTACCCTATTAGATATGGTGCGATCCATGATGAGTTACACCGACCTGCCCATCTATCTCTAGGGATATGCCCTAGAGACTGCCAATATATACTGAATAGAGTGCCGTCCAAGTCTGTCCCTACCACCCATATCAGATGTGGCATGGTAGGAAACCAAGTCTTAATCATCTTAGGATTTGGGGATGTCCAGCTTTTGTGAAAAAGCTGAAATCAGACAAGTTGGAGGCAAGGTCTGAACATGGTCGTTTTATAGGATATCCGAGAGAAAGTCTTGGGTATTACTTCTATTTCCATTCTGACCAAAGAGTTTGGGTCAGCAGGCACGCCACTTTTCTGGAGAAACAGTTCATCCAAGAAAAGGCGAAGGCCGCAAGATAGTCCTGCAAGAAGGAAATGAAGAGATAACGACTCCACAAGTTCAGACTCGATCTCTGATTCAGTGGAGCTTCAGATGCACCGCCTCTGAGAAGGAGTTTGAGAGTGTCTCATCCTCCTGAACGATACTATGGGAATTTGGTTGATGAGATGCAGCTGCTATTTATGGTAAACGACGGCTATCAACCAAACGATCATGAGTCATATAGGAGGCTATGGTCAGATAAGGATTCTGACAAATGCTTGTGCCATGAAATCTGAACATGGACTTGATGTATTCGCATGATGTATAGACATTAGTTGACCCACCTGAAGGTATTGTACCTATAGGCTGCAATGGATCTTTAAGAGAAAAGATCAATGCAGAGGGTCAAGTTGGAACATACAAGGCTAGACTAGTGGCAAAAGGTGTTGAAAAATGGTCTGCTGTGTTGTTGTTCGGTACGGTCGTT
>JAGVVM010000584.1:0-47979 GCA_019149425.1 Psidium friedrichsthalianum | reverse complement strand
AAAAAAATATTTAAACAAATTCGGAAATATTACAACGCAAGTCCTAAAATTCGATCTCATAATTTTTTGTTTAGTGCATTTAAATCCTAAAACTTATTAAACCGTGTATTTTAAGTCCTTTTGTGATCTTCGCGGATAGAAAACGCGACGTGGCTCTTTTATTTCTTTTGTTTTATCTTATATGGCTCTTAATTTGGTGATGGAGAACTCTCGGTACAAAACCAATTTGTACCTTGACACCACATCAGAAAACAGAAAAATATAAAAAATTAAACATAGAAAGATTTAGAAATAAGTTTAAACTAAAAGGAAAAGTTATCTGAAAAAAAAAAAAAGAAATAAGATTGTAGGGGCCAAGAGCCGCTGGAGGCAGCATCCCCTTCCCGACCTTCATCAATACTTTTACTCTAGAAATCAACTTCCGTTTGTGAGCGGAAGTTGATTTTCTACTTTTTGAGATAAGTAAATTTATTTCACTTCTTCAACTGGCACCCAAAATTATTTCTGAAGCAAAAAAAAAAAAATGCTACAGAAATAGAAAAATGAAGTTGTATTACCAAACAGATTTTTGCTTTTGGAGCAGAAATTTCACTCTGAAAGTGTTGTCATGCTCGCCTTTAACAATTTATATACGATTTTTTTTTTAGTTTTTTTCTTCGATTTTCTGATGAGATTTTAGGACGTTGTCGTTTCATGTGCAAGGAGTGAAAAATCCTAAAAAGGACACGCGATTAAAAAGATTACAAAAAGCCACGTGGAATTTTGTCCACTTAAAAATTGACGACGTGACAAAGAACTCGACTCGACGAAACGTATTTTCCAGCACAAGGAAGGCGAATGAGACCTTGCATTCGAAGCTCAACTCCACTCTTTTACACTACTTGAACAAAACATCTTCAACTTCTGCATGGAGAGAGCTTTAGCAAAACCCAATTTGAGGGTTCACGACCAAACATCTCTGCGGGAGTTTGTGATGTTAGTGTCGAACAAAATGTCGCACACGCTTCATTCTGGTTTGCATCATGTGCGAACATTTCTCCGGATCTACGATAACGTGGCTCAAACGATCATGGAGGCATCTACTGCAACTAGTGGGCAATGTATCCCTCTTATCGTTTCATGATTACACCACTACTTATGAGGGGAAATGAATGTTCGAAAGCATCGCGAGTACGCAATTGTGCTTACGGCCATAAACAGCTGCCTCGATGTGCTTCGGATGCAAGTCCGATAGTATCTCCATGCGTTTGCCTATCAAGAACACACGCAAAATAATCAATCACAAAGTCAATCCAAAACGTCTAAGATCGCTTGGCAACTCCATTCCACACACAAGCAAGATCTCCTCGGTTCGTTTCCAAAAGCTAGAAGATTAATAGAGTCACAGCCCTTGGTATGACTAAGAGCAAATAAAGAATGAGGATGCTATATCGAAATTGCCCGGTCTCACCATTTCTGCAACAAATTCGAAGCTCGACCCTGAATCTTCAATGACGTTTTATTTCTGATCTGATGGGTGAAAAAGCTTTTCCTGGTGGCATGATCATTCCTAGTGTCCCAGGATTCTAGGGACTCTTGGTTTTTATTATCTGATTGTTTAATTGCGCAATGATGGTTAAGAGCACTTTGCAGCTCATTCTAAAGGCTGGCTGCACAAAGCAATAACCACCTTCAAATGTCCACCGAAAAATGACCTATTCAAGTCATGCATCTTTCAACAACAAAAAAAAAGTCATGCGCATCATCACTTTCCATCACCAACCACGACAGATTAGAACCAAACTTCTCTGCATCTACTCAAGGTACTCATTGTCACTGGCGGTTGTTCGGTGTCACTACATACACTGCTTAATTAAGGCACGAGATATGTGACCACACACCGAGCCACAAAGGGCACAAAAGTTCCCTATGGTCAACTTGGCATCACAATGCCCAACTGCAACTTCCCGGAGCGACAGAGTTCAACTGGATTTGGAAACATTTTGATTTTGTTCCTACCGTGGCCTAGCAAAATGACATGTGCTATGCTGAAATTTCGACCTTTCTGATCTGCGAATTGCCACTCATTGGTTGACAGGGAGAACCAGTCTTTCTCCTCTGATTGAGTTGCTTTGACTTCTATGTATCGAAGTCCTTCTCCATCCTCCACGGTGATGTCATAGGGTAGACCAGTTTCGCCATCTTCATTGACCCACTTAACAGAACTCTGACTTTCTTCTTGGCAAGATGTCTGAAAACGATGAGCTTCCTAGTTTTTCCCACTAACATTGCTTGTTCTGGATCAGGCTTGCCGATATTGAGCATTGTTCTCCCAATCGATTGAGGTAAATCCAAGTCAGGAAGATCAGACACTGGAGTTGTATCAATTGATCAGGTGAGATATCTACGCAAGAATCTGATTTGATGACATCTGTTGCTCTATCAGAAACGGAAAGTTCGTTGAAGGAACTGTTGCTACATCTTCACTGGTAAAATCAAACACACACCTCATAGCCACCATGATTTTCTCCAATTGATTCATGACAATCCTCCTTTATCACTCCCGAGCAAGTGCTCGTGGTTGCAGTCACTGGCACTGCCTGTGTTTAGCTTGGCTATAAGGAGAATAAACTGATCCTGGTGCACTCTTCCAGTCTGAAGGAGGCCAACTTGAGGTAACTCCTCCCTTTCTCTTGGCCGGAAAGGACTTCAGCACTTTTCTCGTTGCTGAAAAGCTGCTGTTCTCTAGTGATCCATCATCCTCATATAAAGACATTGGGGGAAGAGCCAAATGGGTTCATCACCGGTAGGTTTGGCACCTTCTGGCTTTTTATGATGAAGGATTCCACCTGATCCTCTGAAGAACCCGACTCTGCCATCGTTGTGATCATGTGAAGAAAATTTGCCAAGTGAATGTTCGGACTGCCATCAAAGAATATACGAGAAATCTCCATGCACAAGGCATGGCAATCGACTCTGGAGTGACAAATAAAGTATTGCCCTGTCAAAATCGAGGAAGTTATTATAATACTTAACAAGGAAGCTCATGCTTCTAGGTCATAGAATGTGGTCCTTTACTGATTAATAAAAGAACAATCCCCGCTATTTGGTTCACAAAGAATCATAGATCTAATCTAGACGATAACATCACCAGCATCAAACCAATGAAAGTCCCAAGTATGTAACAGATTAAACATGTACAAACTCAGATGACTGCAACAAGGTTTGGAGTTGGATCAAATTCCAATGGAAGTCTCAAGGTGCAGCAAAATGATATTCTTATTCCATACGACAGACATGTATAACGAAAAGAAAGGTAAGAAATCTATGTCCTCCATCCATAACACGCTCGTAGGTTGCTTTAGATTTTCTTTGGCTGAACAAAGATAAGAGTAACACCTAGAACATTCCTGAATTCCTAGGACATACCTGAAGAATTGATTTGGTCTCCAGTCGCTTTTCAGATGCAATGCTCAAATCCCTTATGATATTCCTATAGTATAACCTCTCCACAACAACAACATGCAAATGACTCAGATTAGAAAATCCAGACTGTTTAAGTTTGGCATATGTGTTTGGATGTTCATGGTAAATATAACGCTGAACATAAGGAAGAACCCAGTTTACAAAAGAAGCCTTGGAGCTAGAATCCATTGGACCGTAATATATAGCTTCACGAGTTACACCTGCATAATTACCAAGTGTCAGAAAGTAAAAAAGATGACGAGTAGTTTGCATGACATCTCGCGGTCCCAAAGCATATGATTTCAATAACGTGTTTGATAGACTTGTTAGTAAGGAATTTGCTATTATAAATAACTAACAACTAAGTTAATGCTTGACATGAAATCTCCAATAAATAGGAGGCAACTTAAATCGTTTTGCTTGGAACTAGTGTTTAAATCCCCAGACTAACCTAGACACCAGATTTTATATTTGTAGGATATAGTAAAGGGAGTTATTTCCGCTCTACAATCATATGACATGTGGAAAAAAATTTCTTCATTAATCAGTAGATCACATGGAAATATCGCTCGCTAAAAACTTTTAACTTGGGCTACAACCCAGCACCACTTAGCAAAGCACCAAATCTACAGCCTCAGATGCTCATGTGCTAGACACTCATTTCAAAGGATCTTCTTTCTAAGTACTCCATCTCCTATATCCTGAACTAAAATGACATTGCCTAGTCATTTTTTTTGCTAAGGAGCAATAATTTTGATTCTCTGAAAAGGGTTTAGTACTTAATCAGCAACGGTCATGTATCTAAAAAAGCCCACCTAATAGTGGAAAGAGGCGTAATAGGCTATGTTGCTGTATAATTGAAGATGAGGAAGATAAGAACAAGGCCTATAGCTGAAGACATATTGATCATAGCCTAGGACTTGGTGATCCTCATTCGAGAAGTTGAAAAACCATTTTCTAGTTCAGTCATGTTTGGCCTGCTAGGACGGCACCACACCATCGAATCTTGAACTTATTATTAACACAACAAATTCACTAAGTTCACTTATCTGAGTCATTTTATTATGTCAAGGTTCTTCCAATAATATCACAACAGAAAGACGTCCAGAACTTTGTACTTTTGGATAGCACTGTTTTCTTTGTGCTATGCACAATTCATGTATTGAAAATGAAGGTCTTTTTCTCTATTAAGTGTGGTTAGCAAGTGTTAAGGGGGCACTCCATAACAAGACCCTATTGTGTACCAGGGAGAGCAAAATTTTGGCCAAAAACACAAGTGGTTCGGATTAGGGGTGATCGGTTCACAGGATGGATGGTTCTACCCTAGAACCGAGAACCGTCCGCTAGGTACCGGTTCGGCAAAATATGAACCGTGAACCAACCGTTTGTTCCATGAATCCACCCGAGAACCGAACCACCGGTCCGGTCCGGTTCTTGGTTGGATCCTGGTTACGGTCTTAATGTCACCCACTCGTTTCATGAAAAAATTAAGTTGAATACTAATCCCACAAATTTGACTCAATAAAGCTATATAACGGTAGACTTAGAACTTTCTTTTCCTTTTTCTACCTTGTAAATCAAAATTCTCAGCAATCAAGGATACCAGCTAAATGACAATTTGCCCATTGCACTATAAAAAGAAAGAAATGTGCAATTAAATTGTACAATAAGAGCGACTGAATGCGAAGAGAGTTGGATTAGGGTAAGATTTTTTTTCATTTTGCGGGTCTAGGCTCTTTTTTTGAGACGGATGGGTTAAGCATTTAAGAAATTGTTTCATTAAAATAATTGGCCCATTTATATTATATAAAAACCGGTTCGATTGGACCGGTTGGATTATTCCCACCCGAAACCGAGAACCGAACCGATACCCGCCGGTTTTGAAAAATTGGAACCGGAAACCGAACCGTACCCGCCGGTTACGATCCAAAATTAGCCGGTTGGGTACGGTCCGGTCCGGTTTGGTTGGATCGTGGTTTTTTTTGCTCACCCCTAGTTCGGATGATTCCTGCAAACCTAGGTAAGTGACATCTGAAAAGCGATCCTTGTCAAAAACATTTATGCCGTGATAAAATCCCTCATGTGACTGCATCGCATACTTAGCACTGTGGATGTAAAATGGCGATAGTGCACCTGGAATCTGTATTTCCCTAGTTCCCAAGCAGAATCTAGACACAACCTTCCACATTGCGAAATAGAGTTGTGAGTGAGCAAATTACCTCGGAAAATGCAGGAACCCCCAGCGTATGCATGAGGAGAGGCAGTTTGCCATAAATCATCTCTTTTTCATCATCATCAAGCTCCCAAAATGTAGAAGTTCAATTTTATCCGAAGTCCCGAATTCTTTCATTAGCTTCTCATCATCACACCAGCACACAAGTCCAAAGGAAGGGTGCAGAGAAACCCATCTATTATGAAGAGTGGGAAGCACAGTATATTCTGATTTTTTAAGATATCCGCTAACTTGTAAAGTATCTTCGAAACTAACCTTTCCATGTTTCAGTTCATCACCAACTTCAGGAAAACCTTAAAAACCTGATGCATAAAGCCAAAAAGTGGGCTACTTAGTGACACCTCATTGAACAGTAAATGAACACTTGAAGTAGTACTTACATATTTTGCTGCTTGTGAAGGCAAAACAGTAGTTGATAAATGGAGCAAATTCTGAAAACGATTTCGGAAAGAAGGAATGTCGTAAACCCCACATATATTGACAAAAAAATCCCGTAAGCCTGGATATATATTGCACAATGTCCTGCTCAACAGGCTATGCTTTGCTCCAATTGCACCAGACTCGGAATCAATTTCTTCCATTTGGTTCAAAAGCTCAGGTGAATCATGCCAACAAACTTCTTTCGGCAACAAAAATGAGCCCAACACAACATCGTCGACAGCAGAGACACATAAAGAAGGATAGAATATAAATGGTTCTGAGATTAGATCTTCAACAATGTTCTTTTTGAAGTATCAACTTCTTTCCACAGGAAAGTGTATAGCTTTGACATTTGTGCAACACTGGCATGATAAGAAGAAGAAAAGTCAAATATTTCGTGGAATAGCAATTTAACAGTAGAAACAAGGAAATAAAGCCGTCTTTCAGTGAACCATATACGAGGTTATTTCAGAATGCTAAAAAAAAAGGGGCAAAAGATTGGGAGGACAATTTATCTAGATATCTTCATAGAGCCAAAAGAAGGCACCCTGCAGGCAATCATAACAGCAGGAGAGACGAAACATTGTAAAAGTTCCAAGAGTCGGAAAGAAAATTGAGTGGGGAAAGTTTTCCTGCTTTTGTTAAGGTACATTCATGGTGAGATCTTAAACTTTTAGGTTGGATTTTCTAACAATTTTAAACAAGAGTGACCTTTTCTTTTAACTGGGAGGATAGTTCTTTTAAACCTATAACATGCTATGCATTTCCTTATTTGGCGCAGAAGCTAAACATTATACTAGTCCAACAAAGAGTATGTAGTTATAAATTTCAAATTAATGTGTCAGAAGCACGTTCAAGATACGATCGGGAGGGTATAAGATGGTAGGGAAGATACTAACCTCATCAAAACCCGGCAATGACCTCGAGAGAGTTAAAGATAGAGCAGAAAGGGAAAATTTAACGAATCATGTTATCTTAGAAAGTTTCCATCACCCAACTTATTAAATACCAAACTTATGAAAATTCAATAGCAAAAGTACAAGTTTGCAAAATGAGAATCGGTATGGGCAAATCTTGACGTATTAGAGTTTCCAAATTCTCCACACCAAAGGAAAAAAAAAACCCTCTCAAAGAGAGGGCTGACGTCTAGCATGACTTGACGACCAAAATCAGTAGACATTTTCCTTTCCGAAAACCGAATAGTCAATAGCATAGATAGTCACTAAATGATTTAACAAAGAACAACGTATTTGGGAGTGCATGAAGTGAAACATTCAGTTTAGACCTCAGGGCAGCAACTAACGCAGAATAATTTATGGAAGAAAGCAGCAAACATTCATGCTGTAAAAAATGGCAGGGTAAAGAGATAATTTCTTGTGGTGTTTCTGCTTTATATTTTTTGCAAATATCCTGTATACTTGGCTTACCTTTTTATTTTTAATAAACCTTTACCACTTGTCAAATGTCAAGATAAAAAGAAAAAGAATTCCCTTGAATGTGATGTGGTACCTAGACTTGAAAGAAGTCTCAGATCTTCTCCAGACTCTCAGTAATTCCACAACATCTTCAATGGTAACTCTGGTCCTAAACCCGATATCATGTAAAAGAGCCACACTTCTCACCTGTTGAATAATCCCTTCATGGTCATTAACCAAAGTCCGCGACAGACAGGTTTATTTATACTTAAATACAATCATTTTGCATAACATCAAGAGACGAAGCAAAAGGGAGAGCATTTATTCAGATGTCAAGTGTAAGTGCCCACTCAAGTGGTAGCATTACACTAAAAAGTCTCACTGCATTATCGTCAATATCAAGTCAAACATTTGCCGTAAGTCAAGGGAAAAAAGTCCTTATTCTATTTCTTTCTTGGACTAAGTATCCTTGCAGTTACTGCAGGTTACTAAGTCTATGGAGCCACAAATGGCCCAGACTGCTGACATCCACGATACTGTAAAGTCATAATTGAGTACACTTTCACTTACTTTATGGACTCTAGCACTATTTCCAAGTTTCTATTGACATGTGAGTTTTGAAATATAGGACATAAATTTTGCAGTGACAGCATGAAAATTAATGAAATGATGAGTTTTAATCCTAGAAGCCACCAACATAACATTTACTGAATCACAAGGTACTCCCACCAATGTTGAGCTATATCAGGAAAAACAGCTGCTTCACTCTTGCTCACCCTTGTGAATTCTCGTTTTCTTCAGGGATTACTTTTATCTATTATGTGCCATTAGTTGGTAAAGTTTTCCAATCATTGTATACTACATTCCTACTCAAAGACAAGACAGTCAAATAATCCCGCCCAAAAACTTTCAATGGCATATGAACAGGATTGTTTCACTTATTCCAAAAAGGACCAAGGAAAAGGACCTGCAAGGAAGATGAATATAAAACGTTACATATCAGTAATCGCCACAATCAATTGGATAAGTACCGCTATCTTGTGTGTGGAGGGTCTATGCCTCTGTCCTTCACTCTTCCTTTGGAACTTGTCTCCTAAAACTCGATTGCTTTTCCAGGTTGAACTTTCAAATGGCATTTTCATATTTCTTCCAGTCATTGTTTATCTAGAGTTCGGCATAGAGTATAAGTGTCCTTTCCTATATGACCCCCCGGTCCCCCCAAAAGAAAAATAATAATCATGAAACCTTTAAACGGAAATATAGGATCTGGATTAGTTAGTAAAGCTATGTGGAATGTGCACAAAAATCCAATAGACCATCGATATTCATAATTGAACAGATAAAGTAGATCCTAATGAGCGAAAACTATCTTTGCATCCACATTTCGTATCCCCCTATCAAGAATGTGAGGTCCTCAAAATGGATGACGAGAATATGAGCAAGAAAGAATCAATGGCCAAATGCTCAGACCTGAGTCTAACAGTGGACAGTCCTGATGCACCCAAAATAATCAGCAAAAACAACTGACCTTTGGAACAGCATAAGGAGCAAAAGAACCCAGAATAGAGCGCACAGCATCACAGTCATAGAATAAGTCCTTAGGATAGTGAAGCTTGTCATCCATGCACGAAACAACCCATGGAACACCACAGATGCTGTTTAGGAATGAAGATCTGAAGGGTGTCCTATTCCCATTGTACTTATCGTTGAAGTAACCTGTGGTTTTGTCACTAAAGCAATCATCCCACAATTTATCGAAAACCTTTAAGAGAAACTTACAACCAACGCGATTTGCACTTGCTGACACCAAGGACAATAAATGGTCCAATTCAGTGGATTCCCAATCCTCAGCTACAGATTTTGAGGACACGTGGTCACTTTCCACTCCTGCCTTCCCAAAAGATGTATCGGGCATATCAACCATTCTCCGATCAACTTTAACTACTTGCACAAATTCTGTGATTCCTATTTCTTCAAAAAATCTCTTCCACTTTTTCTTTCCATCAACGACAGATTTAGTTGAAGAGTGCTTCAAGTAGATGGTGTCTACCTCATGCCATTCCATTGGAATGTTGTTGAACAATTTACGGAGGTCAAAAGAGCTTCCAAATTCTTTACCATAATGGATTGGTACCTCAATCGGTCTTTTATTGCCCTGATTTGTTAGAATGAAAGCTCGATTTCTCAACTCCGATATCAGAAAATCTCTTTCAACATGGCAACTAGGGCAGCTAGATTGTAGATGGATAAACACAAAGCAGAGAAATTCTGTCATCAGAATGTTGTTTGAACTTGCACTTTTGTCATCACAAATGGAAGGCAAGACGTGCGCCTTCATTATTTCATGTGTAGATAGACGTTGCACACCCACAATAAGGAGTATCCTGATGATGTTGTCCTTTGAAGATTTGTCTGCCCAATAGATATCATCATCCAATGCAGTTAAGAAGGTAGGGTTTACAATGCGGAGTTTTACATATAACATTGGGAAATCATCCATCCCATGCTCACTGTCATTCCCAGATCCGTCCACGTGCAACCATATCGTACCTTCATCCACTGAGACGAATGTTCCATCAGAGAGAGGTATAAAAGGAAGCTTACGGAGGGCTTCTATGATGTCCCTGCCCTTTCCAGGGTCTCGTGATGCTTGTACTGAATGCACATACATCTTATAAACTGCATTCAGCCACGCAGACAACCAAGACAAACCCATTGATGGAAGGCTATCCTTTTTGTGGCATAAAGACGTTATAATCTGAAGTAGAAGTTTTGCGCCATACTCCTCGACGCCCAATGTCCTTGCCAAAGGATCAGATAGACTTATATCTTTCTTTAGAAATCCCAAGCCAAGATGCTCTTGAAGCAAAAGATCAGGTAAAAGAACTCGCGCCTCTTCATTCCAACCTCGGACAACCTTGCAAGGAGGAGCCCATGTTGTATCATCCCCTTCCAGAATTAGACAGTTTGAGTGGCGTAACTTAGAGATGATCATTCGGGAAGACAAGAAAAAAATCCATGCACTTCACCAACCAATGGAACATAGCTCATATATGCTGTTACAGCTTTTCCTAGATTGTCCCTGAAACAAGGAAGAGAACAGAAAGATCCCTCCGCATTCACGAACAAATCAGGAAACTCTGACAACAACCATTGGTTCCATGGGTTATCCCCATCAACTTCTTCTCTAGATGAGGGAAGAACAAAATCGCCTTGCAGTATAAATTTCAGACCATAAGTTCTTAGAGGGAGAAATGCAAAAACAGGTTGCATATCAAGACACGGGATATAATTTCCATCCGTTGATTCTTTAAGTCCAAATGCCAAGGCGATCTCTGTTGTTTGGACATTGGAACGACCAATATTCCCATTTAACTTATTGCATGCAACAAACCAATTCATTTCCTCTCTACCATACGAAACCCTAATGATGCCATTACTGCAAGTTTCCTTTCTCATGACAATAAGTGAATCATCATGCATATTTCTGAATGTAATACACCGAAGACGATGAAGAAACAGTAGCAATGCTGGATGAATATCTGAAAACATTGATATGACATTATCCCTTCCAGGTCCTTCTAACAAATCCAGTCTGAAGGAAGAACAATGCAAGTTTTCCAGCAGCTAGTATTGAACTTATCTGAATTAGCAGATGCTAACTTGGGTAGCACATTATGATCGAGAGGGGGTATAACAGTTGGCAGAACAAAACCAATTTGTCCCTCACTTACGTCAAACTTTACATGAAACCCATTAGAATGAATCTCTGGTGCATTGGTAACCTGCAGAAGAATTTAAATTCTTTTTTGAGAAGCTCTTTCAGGATGCAATAGGAGTAATTTAGAATGACAATCGATAGCTGCAATTGCATACTGTTTAGAAGAATGAAGGAATGAAGAAGTTAGACTTGGCACTGATACCATAGAAATTCTAACATAAAAGCTTAAGCAATTAGATAAAAGGAGATTACATTGATAAAGCAGTGCAATCTCATTGCTGCCTTTCTGTAATTTTTGTTCAAATCCATTTTACAGTCATATTGAATCCCCAACCCTTGATGGGGTCATGCAATAAGAAAGGCATGGGTTTTCCAAAAGAAAAGGATCTGGTGGCATTGTATTAGGCTATCTTTACTTACACGGAAAACTGATTTGAAACCAATGCCTTTTTTCCCTATATATCCAGCACTTCCTTTTTTTTGTAGAATTGCCAATGTCACATAGTGCTCTGATGTCTTGAGCAGAAAAGCCCCGTTCATTATTCAGAATAGTGATGCCTGACTCCTGAAGAACGAATACAAGAGCTGGCTCAACATTTTCTAAATAGGTATTATCATCGGCATTTTGAACCTGCAGCAAGAATAAGGACAACCAGTCCCATTAGAGCATTGAAATTTTAGCATCTTTTTTTTTCTGGCTCTAAAAATAACTCCCCGTCCATAAACTTTTATTTAACTTCCAGAAATACATTAAAAAAAATGTGGGGGTATTATTGGTTAGATTGAGTGTACTCTCAATCAAAATATCAGATGACTTACACAAAACAAAAAGTTCAGAGGGATGCAGATAAAGAAGATGGTTTAAGACATCTAAATCATGGGAATCAAATCAAGATTTGTCAAGTTCTTAGAGTTTCAGTCTCAAAAGTTTTCCCAGTTTGGACTTATCAAATGGAAAATCACAGGATCTCCTGAAGAGCAGAAAGGGAAGTTTGCAGCATAAGCTTAACCATTCATGTTCATATTTCCTTTGTATTACACTAGTTATCATGTTCCAGAGTAGAAGCATGAAAAGTTTGCCCCAACTAATTCTAGTAGTTAGTTTCCTTAATGTTAATGGCATGTGTTGACTGATGAAACCACGACAAAGTCCATCAAGTTGCTCTTATACATGCTTGCTTCATTGCATAGTAGAAAAAAAAAATACTCTTTTAATACATCATACCGTGTATAAGGCAGGCCACTTTCTCCTCTGCAAATGATTAAGTTTTTGTTTGTTTATGTGTGAGGACAATCGGGCAAAATAATGTCATCAATTGCTCCACTAAGGTAGTCCATAGTCACTAGGCAGAAATGGCATTTCTTCCTTGATTTAGCTTTGAGGCTTCAGACATCCAAGCTTAGACATTCAGCTTAGGCTTTTGGAGAAACGGTGAGGGTCATTTAACTCAGTTTCCATTGTTGTCCGTGCATGTAGGGGCACATATTGATACCCGAGGAACTTGACAAGAATGGATGTACAATATGACCACAAATCAAACAAACAATTAAAGCAGAAGCATAAGCGGGCGACAAATTGGCAAATAGATATAGTAAACTCACAGTACTATCTTGCTAAATGATGACTGCTACTGGAGAGGAAAAACAAAATCAAAGAAAAACAATAGTGAACTTACTAACTCAAGAAGAAAGTGGGAATCCTGTGAGTATAACTCCTGGGAAAGACAGTGAAGGGCTCTCCCTAGACGGGCATGTTGCTTTTTCAACAAGTTACTTTCTGTACTAGAAAGACTAGGATCAAAACCAAATTCTTCTCGCCTGATAGATTCAATGATTGAGCAAGCATCCTCATATTCAATGGGTTCATTTTGTGCCAGACTCTTATCTATGCAGACTTCTGGACTATCAGAAATGTGACAAACTTCATTATGTATGTCACTCTGACCCTTTGAAACAGGAGAGAGCACAGTCTTGTCTTCTTCTGCAGGAAATGATTTTCGTGGATTATTAATAGGAGACAGTGAGTCCGTGATTGACTTAGAAGTTTCAGCTTTGAATGATGGAGCTTCACTAGGCTTACACATCTCACCATCAGTATAGGAGCAGAAAACATGGTAGTCATCAATCCACTCCACAACACAAAGATATAGTCCCACTTCATGAAGCATGATTCGTTCTTCCATAAGTTTGCATGCTGACAAAATGGCTAAAGGTGCATGTTTAATGACAGATCGCATACCAGATAGTAACACATCAGCAGCAAAAGAACGAAACTCTGAAGGAATATAACTGAGGCATTCAAGAAAGTAACGTGATGCAACAAGCACTGCATTACACGTGCCAGTGGAATTCTTGTTCGCTCTACTAGGACAAACTTCATCCAACAGCTTTGACGTACAAGCTGCCTTTTCTTGCATCTGAAAATTCCAACCGTCGGTCACTTCCTTATTTTCCAGATGATCATTCAAGATGACTTCAAAGGCACGGCGTGCATGGCATTTTAAAAGAGACAGAGGAACATGTTTTTGTCCCCCAAGTATCGAGAACAAAGAGAGCAACTGAACCGCTGTTTGGAAAGGTGATGATTGAAGGGCACATTTCAGAAATGAATCCACGCTAGCTAAACTATCAACCCGGATCACTTTACCATCTTTTGTCAACAAACACAGCAAGTCTGTCCTATTGACTTCATTCAACAACCACCCTACAAGAGGGCCAAGACATGGAGCAAACTTAATGTCCCAATGTGACCAACGACTTAAATCTGACAGCATTGGCGCCCTTAGTAGGACTTCAATGGCATCCTTGGATGAGACTGATTCCAATTTTCCTATTTTCTGCAAGACATCAGTTCCTCTACCAATAGTTTCAAGTTCAACCGAATAATCATCATCAAGCGCCAGCATATCCTGACCATTGGCACCCATCAATGTCTGAGAGAAAAGGAGACATTTTGACATTGCAATATCTCTATACTCCCCAACACTATTTAGAAAATCCTCCAATGAACCGACTTCCGTTTTGAAATTGAGGATGGGAAATTGCTTCAAAAGCAATGTCGAAATCATCTGTTTGGTTACTACTTCACTGTCCCACAAGCTATTTAATGCTTGTGATATTAGTACCATCAACTGATGCTGCAGCACGCAAACCTCAAAGTGGGACTTCTCATTGTCACCAATCAAAATCTGTTTCAGCCCAGTAGGTATAAGAGATATGTGTTCTGTTAGGAAACTGAAAAAGTCTCCATGACCAAGTGACTCAAATTCATGAACGGAAAATTGCTTTGCCAGCCAAGAGTCACAATCAACAAGCTTCCTCAACAAATTAACTTTCATTTCCAGAACTGATTTGTTGTTGCTTGGCTTTTCATGATCAAGCTGATAATAAGCACCAATTTCTCTGGCAATGTCTTCAATAGTGACACCTACCAATTGGTAAATGAGTAGATGGTATCACAAGTCTATGAGAAAACACCTCAGCATCAGCAACTGCACAAGTGGGACATCTCGAAAAAAATGGAGAATAAAGGTAAACACTGAACAAGCCACAGCATCATACAGGCCACCTGAGTAGAGTTTTTTCAGCACATTTCCAAAAGATAATTAGGTCTGTTGTCCTTGAGAACTTCAGGGGGGCAATTGTACATGAACATATCTCAATCCAAAATCGAACAATCAGTACCTTGATGAATAGTAGATATACCGTGATAAAATTCAAAGATCACAGGGCAAAGCCTGATTAAAGAGGCAAAGATGAATAAAATTTTGACCCAAATGCCATATATCAAGATAAATCTCTATGAATTCAGTCCTACAACTTTGTTCTATTTATAGTTGGCTCCATAGCTTCCAGTCAACTCATACACATTGTCTGTCAAACTTTCTTCAATAATCACGCACATATTCCTAACTCAAATATATTTTCCTAATCGAAATGATCACTCCGCCACCAGCATTAGTAAATATTTGCCTGAAATGAATTCCTTATGCACATGGAGGGATGTCATGAAAATAACATCATTTATTTAAAAAAAAAGGGGGGGGGGGGGGGGGGGGAACTTTATCAAAACCAATTATTTAATCAAACAAGTACTTCAAATCCAACCCATTCATGATCACAAATTGCAAAGTTCTGTCAAATTTTGAACTGATGTTAAATGATTGATCTTTCCAAAACCTTAAGCAATCGGCTCAACTCATATATATTTTATATCAGGCATATTCTTAACCCTCCCTCTTGCGTGTCACATAAAACACAGCATGCAGATATAACAACATCAAACAAAGAATTAATAACAGAAATCCAATGATAGAAAAGTAGGAAAGAAAGAAAAACAACGATAGGACTACTGGGATTTGAAACTTTGGCCTGTGCTCTGTTTCCATGTCAAGATGTTGTTTTTTCCTAAGAGATGAGATTAATGGGCCCATTATGTATATCAAACGTATATTTCAAGAGAAAAGATTAATGAATGCCATTCCAGTCAAGTCAAAGCTTACATGAATAATATAAATCAATTACATGCATCATCGGCTATCAGATGAAGTGAACCAAGTAACCAATGGAGCCAAAATCCTGATTCAACTAAAAGTACTTCAAATACGTAAAACCTTGAAATGTAATGTTCCTCAAATACGTAAGATGTCATACTCTCATCCAAAGCCAATTATGCTTGCTTGTCTCTATCCCATAGACTGCACTTCCTATATAAGAAAGATCCGATGTACTTGTGTGCATGGTACAGTAAAAACAAAAGTGGGATTGATGCAAGAATTCAGTAAAGAAGGACCAGTCAAAAACACATGCTGTCACACAACTTTTTGACTGTATAGTCGACAATTATGTAAATAAGACCCAATACTGGAAAAATGACTCAGGCATGCATGCTTTGAGATGATACTTGTTGTATGCTCTGCACTGTGCCTAGGATTGTCGGTCGCACTCTCTAAACTTGATTGTACATCTTTGCTTTCAGGCAGGGGGCTCGGTAGAGTGATTTCGTTCAACATCGGTTTATCAATGGCATCATATACATCTTCCAATATTCCACATTTAATACAAGTCACCTGCAATAAGGAAAAAGAAGTAACCTATTGGTAATATAACTATAAGAGCAGCCATGAAAACTGACTTCCATAAACTCATGATTTGTACGGAAAAAAAAAAGACTAACAGAGCTTTAGACTAGAAGTTTGATAAAAAGAATAGCCCTTCCAGAAAAATTGTACTTAGTGCAACGATGTAAAACCAACAAAGGAGTACTCATGCCATTCGTCCCAAATTCGGCAGCTAAGACAGTCTAAAAATACTCTCTTCACCAGAAGAGTTTAAATTGAGCGTGTTTGAAATGACTTTACTTTTCTGCATTTGGCTTTTTTTCAGACCTTGCAGCATGCATGTGACTTCATTTAACTAAAACCTGAAACCTTTCAAAATTCACAAATGTTAACCTATAAATTTGGATTTTTTTATTCTTGTGACTTAAAATATTTCTTATTCAAGTTTTAAAGTGAAAAAATGACAAAAGTTGGGATTTCAAGCCAAATCAAACCTGTTCTTGATACATTCTGAATCGAGGCATAACCAACATTTTAAGCTTAATAATTTGATGAGGTCAGAGAACAGATAACTGGAGCATATTTAAAAATGCATGGATGGTGACAATCCTATCAAGTGATTTAAATTGCTTTTCCTGGCTGGCATCGTGGGAACACCAACTCCGATATCTCCATTGACAATGCTCTCCATTGCACATTTCATTCATGCATTGTATGTCTATACAAAAGAGGAGGTGAAGAAACCAGCAGGTTTTCTTGTTGGAAGGAGGGCGAACTATATCAGATGCTCATAACTTTCACCAGGACTAGTGGATGCTAATTGGAACCCTTCTCCTTAGGAAGGAAGGTGGAGGGAAGCAAAGGTGTAGAGGAAATGCATGTTTGAGAAATTTTGGAAATTTTTTGTTTTGGTGGAAAAAATTTAGAATTTTTCAAGCTCCATTAGGACAAGACCATGGAAGCAGGGTCTGGGATCACTGCTAGGCATTCCTGTGCGTATTACATAAATCACATAGAACTAGACCAGAAAATTGTATAGAAGGTGTTGCAACAATTTTCTAAGTTCATCTAGATTCAGGTTTGGTACTAATTGTAAGAGAGTGAAAACCTGAGCTGATTTTTATTTTCACGATATTGCTCTTTGACAAATTGTCGACAATTATTTGCTATTGCGGAAGATAAGAAGATCTGCCGTCATCATATTTGACTTGTGCAGTAGATTTGCTATGTTGGGGACGGACTGGGACTTACAGATTCATTCCATTCTCTGAGAGACCGTCATTATCCAAGACCAGAGGGGAAGGGACGGACAGAGAACTGTGCTATGTGACATAGCAACAGAAGACTGATTGTTTAACAATACCATAGGGCTTTGACAAGTATCATTTCTTTCCACCAAAGCCATATTGAAGGTCAAAGCTCCCTCCAAAGTCCTCATTATTTTTTCTGGGGAGTCCCGAAACCATGCTTACACAATATATTAACAGATTACAATGTGACACTACCTCAAACTGCTAAAGCATATCAATGTTGCCTTTGCAGGAAAAGCTGGAAATCATCCTGTGCTTCATTGTCCAGAAGCAACAGAAGTTCGATTCAACTTCATATCACTGTCAGCAATTTCTTGGATTATTCCACAGTTTGTGAAAAGTTCCACAAGTGCTGGCAGTGGTGCCAAGCAAATAAAGAGGAAGAGAGATGTGGAAGGCTCCTCTTTAATGCATAAGGTGGAATATTCAGTCCCAAAAAAAAAAAATTAAATCCTTGAGGAGCGAGAACTGCAGTTCTCTACACTAAAAGCGATCACTAATAAAGATCAGACGGAGCCATACTTTAGTGTTCCTTTCTTCTGTTTTCTTAGTCCCTCTTTTATGTGTTCCTGTTGCACATCTAACTGTCATTCATCACTCTGACACTTTCTGAATACTTGAATGTACCAGGATTTATGAAAAAATTTCATCATCTAGCACAAAACAAGAAGCCTTTGATGGATAGTTAGCTGAAGATATTAAGTTTAAACATTTCTATACCAGCAAAATTAAACACAGACTAGCAATCCTTTGCCTTTGATCATTAAGAAACACGAAAGAAAAGATAAAAAAGAAAAAGAAAAAATACGTTCCTCCAGAGAAAGAACAACTTGCTATTCCTTTATGTCAGAGGAAGATTTTATAACCATACAATAAGTTTGCTTGGTGAGAAGGGTTCTTTTAGGTAGACCATCTTGCTAACACTGGTTTATTTGTTCCTATCAATAAGATGGTTTGAATTTTGGGAGCAGTTAGAGTAAGTTTCTTGGTTTACAATGATGGAAACTGTTAAAAATCTAGATGTTCAGACCAGAAACAGCCTCTCTGATTCTTCATCATACTTCCCCTCATTTCTTCACGTCCCACCTTTATTGGCTCCTCTACAGATATAGCTTTGCATAGAAAAACAAACTAAGCACCAGAAATAGGTAGTACCTAGAAGTCAAGCACGGAAATAGGAGATCTGATTGTACTGTCAACTTGAAAGTTAAGACTCCGAAAGGCAAAACATATACATTCCAAAGGAAAAATAAGGAGGATCATGGTCAACTCACAGCGACATTCACCAACCCGACCAAGGGGTATTGTGGAAGCAAGTTGGAAAACCTGCGTCGGCTTTTTTTTCTGCGTTACATAATACTTGTTCAGCATTATCTCGACGACCTAAAAAGATGTAGAACTTGTTTGAGAAGCCGTGCATGCTGAATTCTAATTAACCACCCAATCTGCTGCCTTCCTTCGCGACATTATATACATAATAAAAAATTCTAAGTATACTTCATGCATTTTGTACGTAGTAAGTCATGACGGTGAAAGCTTGAAGTTGTGTATGCAGGAGAGACTGCAGATCAACCTCTTCCTATTTCCTGTAGCAGATATTAGTTTTATGAAGGAGGATAAAACATTAGATCAACCTGTGACTAGATCCAGGCGGTTGTTCCAAATACAGGCATAAAAATAAATTTACAAAAATAGTGGAGTTAAAAAAATTAATTCCCATAGGATGAAGGCAGCCAAGCAGCGATATACTAAATCAGTACGCTTGTTTAGGCACATCTTTTAATCTAGATATGTGATCTGTTATATATTTTCTTTTTTTAGGAATATTTTTTAATAATTATTTACATACTAAATGCAATTAATTACATATATCTTAAAATTTTTTTAATTAATTATTGATAATTTAAGTTATAAAATAAGCCTCAAAATAAAAATTATATATTTAAAAAATATATAAAATAAATGTTATAAATATAATTAATACACATAAAAAATAGAAAAAAAAAAAGTAAGTGCCGCGCTGGGCTGGCGTGCACTTAGAGTGCACTGCCGTGTGGGCTCCCTTCAGTAATAATTTTTTAATATAATTTTCATAAATATCTATATATATTGTCTAATTTGGGGAAAAAAAAAAAAACCCGACTAGGTCCAGGTGGTGACAGGCAAGGAAATGCTTATGAGCCTCTAATTGAAAATTTAAGAACATATGTTAGTTGAGGTGACAAGTATCCTATATGATGAATGCCGAGGCAGCCAAGTAGCAATGATATGACTAAAACAGTACAAAGCGTTCAGCACAGTATTGGCTATTTATTACAAGTGGTACACAAGTGCCCTGCTCTCTTCTCTCAATTTACTCATATTGAATTTTACATACAAAACGATTAGATTCGTAGTTGGAGATGCATCATAATACAAATGAATCTTCTATACAATTCGGTACAAACTAATATTTTTTATTGTTGGGCCCAAGTTTTCATCATGCTTTACCACATAAATGTCAGAATCGAAGGACACTCAATTCAATCGTACGATTCAATTCGATTAGAGGCCCTAGTGATACATATCATTATGATAAATCGCTAATCACTTCAATCATAGCACGTCTATCGATTCACTAATGAATACACCAATTCAACACGTATCTATCGATTCAAATTCAACGAGAAGTAACTTGTTATGTTTTACCGTATATATCTTTTTAGAGTTAGAGAATGTTAGAATAATTAAATAACAACAAGCATTCATCTACAGTTTAAGCTTTCAAAACAATAGATGTGTCCCACAAAATATTACATGATATCATAAATAGATCCTGATTCAAATCTTCCAAATAACCGTCTCTTATCTAAAGCCTAAGCTTTTAGAATGATGTATAAGATTTGTGATTTTTATTAATTGTCATCCATATGTAGTTATCATTTTCTTCAGATGTGCACTCGAAATTAAGATTCAATTTTCCAAGATCAAATTCTAACTCAAAGCTTCATATTTTACAAACATTGTTTATTTTATTTATAAATGTCTATGCCACCTAATACTAAATTTAGGTGCGCTACCGAATTACAATTTGGTATTCTATCCTTCTTTTTAAGTTATTCTAAAAGTTTTTATTGAACCTTACGACTCGCGATTCGATTTGATTCACAATTTGTAGGCGAGCTTTATGATTTACAATTCAAATCTTTATTGGATACCATTACATATAACACAATATGTAGTAGCTTAATTGAATTTATGTATGATGGTGCAAGATATCATAATAACTCCTAAATCATGCATGATAATACTTAATATATAGTAGCACTATTATCAATCTAATTATTAATCATTTTATTTATTTCTATTATATCAAATATAATTACATACAATTTTATATAAAGTAATGAAACTATACTGGAATTATTTTGTCATAATAATTACAATATTAAGTAAAATATATGAACAAACTAATAGTATAATTAGTTCAATGATTCAGAATAAGGAGCTAGCTGTTGAGGTAAACATCGAAAAGGCAAAAGACCCTACTATCCAGAAAGATCGACAGCTAATCCCATTTGTAACCCCACGGTATTGGCAAGTTGAGCATTATAGAGTACAACCAAAGTCACTCACACACTCTCTCTATCATGGAACTTCGTTAGTTAATGGCATAGATATCAAGGAATGAAAACCATGAAGTTACCTCGGAAAGAGAACATGTTCGACACGCTTCCTTCCAACTTTCCATGAAACTTCTCATAGTACTAGTCTCCAAAACCGGGCTAGCAGCATTAACTCTTCTACCCTTTCTGTTGTAATTCGCTCTGTTCGCCAGAATTATGTGCCGCTCTTCCATGTCTCTTTTAAGCCATTCTGCTTGAGTGAGATTTTTGGCCTCAATAACCTGCGGACTTGGAGATGCATCAATAAGCGTGTTTTGGCCTGAATTTTCATCTCGATTACAACCATCGTCATGCTTCCTGTCTTCATTTATTAAGTCATCACCATCCTCATCATTTAAACTTGAAGAAACGAAATTGAACACCTTGCCACCAAAATTTTCCTCCAATGGCATAGATATATTATCCAGCTGCTGCTCATTATTAGCTTGTCGTTTCAGCCCCTCAAATATGTCTCCAAGCGTGTCCCTTCTGATCTCTTTGCATCAAAGACGAAGGATATGTGAAGCCTACATATGTAAAAGGAAAAGAACTAAAGGCTTCATTCATAAACCCCAAGTCAGTACATGTAACAAATATAATGTATCAACTCTAGTTGACACAACAGATAAAAAATTTCTAATACACCCAAATGCATTGGAACCACACAAATGTCACCATAAAGAAGATTTACCATTCATGGTTGAACTCTCATTATGATCTATTATTTGACCATAATACATTGTCACTGATCTCTCATTTGGACTTGCCATCTGATCTGACATAACTCAAGGAGCCATGACCTCATATGCCATCTCTAGGAAGGAATCTTTAGCCAACAGGAAAGATAAAAATGGCTTCGACACACTGAGAGAGTACAAGAATGACTGACCACTCTCACTTAGAACAACATGTGAAGCTAATTGGTCATATGGGAAATTCAAAACTCAGAATGGACCTACATCCAAAGGATATGTTGATCTGATGATTAGTCCCATGATGGAAGTGGACAGGTTCCTGATACCTTAAAGTCTCTCTTTGCAGTACTCACAAAACCCCCTGCCTAGAGCCGCCAATAAAAGCATTCAAAGTCAATGCACAATACAGGCGTAATTTCTTATCAGAACGATGGCCGCATGAAGCAGGGTAAGGTAGAGATCACCTCCATTGTCTCTACCCTGCGCCAACATTGAGACTTGTTCCCCAACCCATAACCATCTCGCTTCCAGCCCAGCATACCCCACCATGCTTTTCACGCATTAATTGCGTTGTTTTAACAAACAGGAGATAACACTTAAAGATATATAGAATATTCATTAGGACACATTAATTGACTTGAACTCATGGCAGACTAGTCGTCCACATGTCCAATGAACAAAAAAGATCTGTTTTGTACAATTACCTCAGCACCTCAAATAAGCAAGCGGAGTTGCTTGAACATTCTCAAGCAACTTGACCATGGTTTTCTTTCAAATCCATCTCTTGTTCATCTCAGTGTCTCATAATTCACTGGTCCTCAAGATAAAAGGTTAATATGTTTGCCAATAGAACACCCTCAACTAGACAAGTTCAGCTATACGAAGCTACACCATATAACCGCCTTTTGCAAACATCAAGTTTAACCGCTCATCCTATTAGAATTTAGCACACAAAAATCAGGAGAAGTGCATAATATAGGGAAACTTTTATGTAGTTGAACCAAAATGGGGAAATTTTCACTTTGAAAAGGCTTCTTCCCATGTGCTAATAATGAAAAGTAGCTATCAAGCAGCACTAAATAATGAGATGACTGAATTATACTAATACGTGTCGTTGCTCTGAAGAATTGAATCCTTAAAATCCAGTGTCAACTTGTTAAGCAAGTCAATTACAATGTGGGAAGCATTAGTGGAATCAGCTTGCAGAAATAGGCATTCAAAGCTATTAATAATTTAATACTACCTCAAGTTAAGTTACGTTCTCAAATCCTTTAATAGCTTGGGAAATGAATCACTAATCTTTGTGTCCAAAGATCCAAATAAACTATGACAAAAAAAAAAAAGAGAAGAAAAGATTATCGACAACCATGCATAAAGGACATAGTGAAACATTTGCAATAGCCAATAGGAGTCAAATTCTTTTGCTACAGAAAACAATTCTCAAAAAGTTTGAAGATATCTACTTCTCTAAGCTTATAAAGCGGTCGATGAAGCAATGAGAAAAAGAGTCAGATGAGAAGAATGGCAAAAAAATGAACTATGCATACCAAATCAGCTTTTCTAATTTTTTTCTTTATCCTATACAATTATGTCATCAGTTAACAAATTTCAAAAAAGAAAGTACGCACCCCAGGTTCCGAATTCGTACTCCAAGCTTTTCCACTCCTGAGACTGATTTCTCTTCGGCTATAAAGCTGAGGAGCTCTCCAATGTCAAAGTGTCCTCTCCTCTTGCGTTTGGCTATGAATTCAGCGAGGTGACATACAATCTCCTCACTAGTTATCTTGAACACTTCAGTCATATCGCTGTTCAGGGAAAAGTAATGCATAACAAGGGGATACCGCAAAAAAGGGCCCAATTCCAGCTCTTCAAATCGTTCAATTCCCTCATTTTTGCAGATTGCTCCTTCCAAATCATACAATGAGGTGATTCTCCGGGTTTCCACAAAGCAATGGATAAACGCATTTATCTGAAAAACTTTCAACAAATAGTGAGACAACAGGAATAAAGTCAATGTTTACAGGTGTAAAAATTAAAAGAAAATCTATCAGCAAACCTTCGACATGTTTGGCATCTTAAAAGTGATGGAAGTGGGGCAAAAGATCTACTTAGACAACTAAACATTTCGAGCATTTTCTGAGAACTTAAACATCTAAGATGCCGGAACCAGCATTGATTGAGCCATAGGAAGACTTACATGGTTGATATTTACAAGATAAAAAACGTCAGTAGTCTCCCTCATTTCTGTCAGATACCCGAATGATATAACTGTTTACTCAGCTGCCTTTCCTAATCCCCGCAAAATTGAGCAGATTCTTTTTCCCCATTCTCACTTTTACTAAGAGTTGAGTTGCAATAACAATGCAAACATTCAATCACTTACATTGCACAGCCCTTATATTCTGTTATGCAGCTGTGCACAAGTAAGAACTGCAGCAGTCCTTAGCTGATGGAAGAAATCCAATTGACTTAGCATTAGGATAATCATTTCTGTGAATTCTCTATGGTTATATTATGAACCCCGCTTTAAGAGAAACCACAAGTAGGTTGCAAACATATGTTAAGCAATCATGAAAAGAGCAAAAGAAAGAGAACGATGATGAATCGTGGTCCTTGTAGACTGTTTGAATATCTTATTTGAAAAAAGCAAACTATTAATTCAACATTAAGACAAACAAATTTTACTCCTTAACCCAAGGCGTATCTCAATCAAATAAATAAAAGATTTGCAGAAATCCATCTCTTGTTTGTCTTTGCAAAAAGTCCACTAAACGACTGTTCGGCAATGATTCAAATCCGAAAAAGTAATTATAATTAAAATTATATTTTCTGATTCTGTTCCCTAAATGATTTTAAGAGAACAAAACACGTTTGGTAATTGTACAAAATTTCTGTTCCAGAATAAAAATGCGTTTGGTAATTGCACAAAATTTCTATTTTTATGAACAATTAGGTGGTGAGAATTCTTTTTACAATTTTTTAAAATGCTTTTTTAACTTTTTTATTTTTAAATTTTTTAAAGTTTTATTTAATTTTTTAATTTCTTTAAAAAAAAATTAATTTCCCGCCGCCCTTTTTAGAAATTTTAATTTTTTTAAACTTTAAATTTTATTTTATATTTAATTTTAAAAAAATATTTAAAAAATTAGTTAGTAATTTTCAAATCTAATTTTAATTTTTTTAAAATTCAGAAGTCCACGTGGATTTAATCTTTTTTAAAAAAACTGAGACTTTGTTTTTTTTGGCGATTCTCAAAAGTGATTCTTTTTTTCATAATCAATTTTTTTTATTCTTATTTTTTCTTCAAAATTGTTCTCGAGAACAAAATCAGAATCAGAATCATTTATGTTACCAAGCATATTTTTCATCCTTTTTTTGTTTCGAAAAATAAAATTGGGAAATCAAAATCTTTGCCAGCTAGGCCCTGAATTGACCCACAAATGTCTGCAACTAAATCAAACAATGGATGGAGGAGGAAGTATTGGGTGGGCCGGCCTCAGTGAGGCCCGACCCACGTGGCCTCTCCTCATTGGAGGAGAGGCCTGCAAAACACAGAAAAGCCTGTGTGTTTTGCAGGCTTTTGCAGGCCTCTCCTCCAATGAGGAGAGGCCACGTGGGTCGGGCCTCACTGAAGCCGGCCTACCCAAAATTTTTCCTGGATGGAGGCCCTTAGCATTATGTTTCGCGAATATGACGGTGGAATCCCACGACAACAAATGTTACAACCGTAAAAGCACATTAAGCGCAATTAATAGGAAACATAAAGAAAAACAAAAGCAAAAGCAAAAGGCAAAGGCAAAAGAACAAACGAGCTCATGGCCTTCCCCACTAACCATCACAGTACCCCCGACCTTAAAGAAAGACATTGACGAAGAAGTCTGCTAGATTTTCAATTGACTAAAAGTACTTAGGCGTGTCCTAAGTCCTACCGAGCATCTTCATCTCCTATATTTCCTCAAACAACCAATCCAGATTGCAGAGAGGAAAAGCAATCACAGACCATCCAAGTAAAGGCAACTCAACCTTAAAATCTGACGAAAAGCCTCTTACTTGAGCGCTGAGTAAAACGTGAAGAGAGAAAGAGAGAGAATTTGTGCTAAGCCATTACTCATTCCACGCACTTTCCAGCAGTCTCGAGACGGAGGAGACGAAGCTTTAACAACGTTAATAAAATAAAATAAAATAAAAAACTTTACCTTTCCTTCGACGGCCATTAAGCTTCCAAGCGAGGGCACTTGCTGCATGCTAAACCCTAAGGAGCTCCACGAATCGACCTGCAGAGCCAAGACAGCGGCCTCCGAAACCTTCCAGGACGAGACGCTCTCTCCGGCAGCGAGGAGATCGCGCCGAGCCTTCGCGACGGCCCGGTCGATCCTCTCCAGCCGGTGTATGTTACTCGCAAGATGATGCTGATGCAGGTTAGGACGATGATGATGATGATGATCTTGCGGTCTTATGAGAAATGCTGGAGCCGGAGCCGGAGACGGAGCCGGAGCCGGAGTCGAGGCTCCAGCGTGAGGAATGCAAGGATTCTGGTGTTGCTGCAGAGGACGCGGCGATCCACGGCCGCCTCTTCCTCCGACGTGAGGGCGAGGGCGAGGGCGAGGGCGTATCGGCGGTGACCGGTCCATCTTCTTCGTCGGTAGAAGCACGCATAAGCACTGTGAAGCGCCAGTGAGAGAGAGAGAGAGAGAGAGAGAGAGAGAGAGAGAGAGGGTACGTGAAAGATAGTTGACGACGGACAGTGGTCAAGCAAATAAATAAAACCGAAAAGGCAGGAGGTTGCTTCTCTGTCAAGTTTTTGGCCTCGTTGTTGCAATAATTTCTAAAAGAGCCTCAACCTTTGTCATCTTTCTTATTGTCCCCTCCAATACTTTTCCCTTTTTCAATTAAACCCCTATTAGCTACTGCTAGTCTGCTACATTTAGGGAAATGGAGGAAAATTTGTTTTGTGGTGGGGGGGGGTTGGTGTAGGTGGGGGGGCGAACGAAAGTTTTGCTGGAAAATGGAAGGACTTCTAAAAATTTTAGGAGACATTGAGGAGTAAAAATTCAAAAAATTTGTGTACTTTCTTCTCAAAATCTTCCTTACTCCGCCTCACAGATATCTATTTTGTCTCCATTTTTTTCTCCTCCGCGATGCATCCATAATATTTTCGAAATTGAAGGTGATGTAGCCGGTAAAAGTGGAGCCCTCCAGAGAAAAACCATCTGATGCGATTGCCTCGGCCGTCCCATGCCCTTTTAGGTTCCGTTTATTTCACAAAGGTGAATAATTTAAAAAATATTTTCTTAAAAAGGATTGCTCATTTCGCTCGCCATTAATAGTCAATAATAAATATTCATATTAACAGCAATAATTTACGTCTAAATATTTTGTTGGACAGTAAAAATCGTTCATTCATTTTCATAACAATTCAAGTGATTATTTTCTGAAAAGTATTTTCTTAATTATTTACTCTCTTTCTTCTTTTTTCGCAAAACAAACGCACCCTTATACTCTCACGAAGTCACGGCCCTCCTGGATTTTTGTTGGCACTACCACCATGAGTAGAGAGTTAAGATCATAGGACAGTGTCAATGGGCTCACAAATCTCGATTCTTGGAGCGGCGGTGATGCAGACTATCTTTTTCTACAACGCATAAAATCGCCTTAAATAGGCTAATGTCAAACTCGTTAAATATCCTATTAACCGTATGATCCAATTAAAATGCAAGTCAAAGTCGCCGGAAGAGTAGCCCAATTATGAAATTATTTGCACTTGATCGAACACGTGCCGTGCATCTAATGCACCTATGCTGGATAGTAAGGATGATCGGTTCTCGGTCCAGTCCAGTTCCCCTCAAGAATCGAAAACTGGACTAGACCAAACCTCCCAGGCAGTTCCATTAAATCGGAAACATGCCAAAAAAAAGGGAGCTATAACCTTCTGCACATAATTACTAGTGACCATGATTTTTGCTTTGCTGGACTTCTTATCTCCTTCCAACCGAGGGGGTCTTATGACTGCAATGGTCCTCGCATGGGTCTTCATGGGCTTATTTGCTAGTTGTCCGTCATCACGGTTGTACAAGATGTTCAAAGGCCCTGAGTTGAAGAAGACTACCTTAAAGACTGCAGTCATGTTTCCTGGTATTCTGTTTGCTGTTTTCTTCGTGCTTAATGCCCTAATATGGGAGGAGCGATCATCTAGTGCTATGCCATTTGGGACAATGTTTGCTCTTTTCTTCTTAAAAAAATAATAATAATAATTTGACCAGTTCGATCTTGGACTCTTGAAATCGGGAACCGGACTGCCGGTCACTGATTTCAATTTTAAAAACCACGAATCGGACCACCGCTGTCTAGAACAAGGAAAAGTATGATTTGCTCACCCCCTATTGGGTAGTTATTCATTCAAACTAAATATATTGTAACGGGTTAAAACTTTCATGGTCAGTCTAGGGGTATCAACATTACTCATTCTTCCGTGCCTTTTAAATAGAAAAATAACACTCGAGAGGGAAAAATACAAAAAATAAATTGAAGGAAATGATTTTTTTAGTCCCTGAATTTTGGCACAACGTGTAATGTAATCCCCGAACTGTAAATTTGTTTAATGCTGTCCATGAACTTTAGCTCAATGTACAATGTCATCCTTGAGCTTTTGAATACATGTAATATAATTCTTGAACTTTTGTACATGTTTCATTTAATCTCCAGACTTAGTGAACATGTTCAATATTGTCTTAGAACTTAAAATAATAAAAGGACACTATTGAATATTTGCATACAGTTCAAAAACTAAATTGGACATGTATCGAAAGCCCATGAACCACATTAAACAAACAAAAGTTCAAATTGCTCATTTTTCGTGAACAAACGAAGTCTAAAAATATAAAGTTGATTTTATTGAACTTTTTACGGAGTTGTGTATTTCAATGCATCACATGGCTTTGAATTCTAGTTATTCATACTAATTGGCTTAACAAAAGGAAATTTGTGGCCTATATGAGCCACATGTGAACTAGCCCTAGTCCTTAAATCCTAATAAGTCTTAATCCTTGTATTAATTTAAATAAAGGGATTAAATTAATTCTTTTTTTTCAGTTCATTCAAATAGGAAAAAAAATACAACACACGAAAAAATAAAAAATAAGAAACGTATGAAATAAATAAACAACGTAAAAAACACAAATTTATTTTACCTATAAAATGTTTGGAAATTTTAATTTATTGAAAGAAACTTATTTCAAAGATATTAGTGGTGGTTTTGCCAACCCTCCCACTGGTATGAAAGAGGTTTTTTTTTTCAATTTAGGGCTTTTAAAAAAATATTTACCAAAATAGGTTAAAAAAATATTTATGATTTTGGGTCCCAGGCAGCACTTAGAATGCCGCTCGGGCCCGACGCGGCAATAATAAATTAATTATTTACAATGAAATTTTCAGTTAATATAGTTTATTTTGTATGCAAATAAATAAATTTTTTATTGAAATTTTTATTAATTATTTACATATTAAATAAATTAATTACATACCTTTTAATACAATTTCTAATTAATTATTGACAATTATGTTATAAAAATAAGTATCACAAGGAAAAAAATTAATAATTAATAAAAAAATTAATTTATTTATTAAGATACATTTTTCAAAAATAATTAATTTCTAAATATAAAATTTTCAATTAATACAATTTTTTCATGAAAATAAATAATTAATTTATTAATATAAATTTTTATTAATTATTTACATAGTAAATAAATTAATTACATAGCTTTTTTAAAAAAATTAATATAAAAAGATAAAATTTTCAATTAATATAATTTATTTAGTATGTAAATAATTAATTAATTTATCAATATAATTTTTTATTTAAATTTTTATTAATTATTTACATACTAAGTAAATTAATTACATGCATTTAAATAAATTTTTTAATTAATTATTTATAAATATATTATAAAAAAAGGGTAAAAGTAAGAAATTATATTTAAAAAGTTATATAAGTATAAATGTTACAAATATAATTCAATCCATATAAAAAAGCAAAAAAAAAGGTGTGGTGGGCCGGGCCTTGAGCCCATGCGGCACTCAGAAAGCCATGCGGGCCTATGCCTCGGGCGGCATTAAGACTGCCGCGCCGGGCCTGAGCGGCATTTTAAGTGCCGTCCGGGACCTAAAATCGTAAATTTTTTTTTAACCTATTTTGGTAAAAAAAAATTTAAAAGCCTTAAATTGGAAAAAAAAAAAACCCCTATGAAAGATTGGGCCACATGCAACTTCTCCCTCTCTGCAGCAGCAAAAACATATGAAAATGAATGTTTTGACGCTGATTGAGGTGAAGCTAAGCTGAAAATCGAGAACCGGGAGGAGGAAGAAGAAGACGGCGACCTTCACCGTCAGCCAAACCGCAAGAAAACAGTGATAAAGACCCCTTCATACCAAAAAGTTCTAGAGACCTCTCAGTCGAAATCGATCCCACCATCTCTCTTCACCCCTTCTCCTTCTTTCTCCCAAGCTTTTTCTTTCCTCAAATCCTCCGAATTCTACTCTCCTCCTCCTCCTCCATCTCCTCCGCCTCCCACCGCCAACGTCTCCACTGGCACCACCACCACCTCCACGTGGACTGAGGCATGGCCTAGACTCTACCGGAGAGAATATATATTTCTTTTTCTACTATGGTGCTAATTGAACCCGTATTGAAGAAGAATATCACTACACGAACCTTGAGTTTTGTTTTCGAGGTCGTGTACCCGATAACTCATTACTGCTTTTGTAGCCTTCATTACCATCTATTGCATCTAGGTTACCTGTACTATCGAATAACGGAGCTACAGAAGAACCACAGGCTCCGTGTTGATTTGTGTCAAGTTTATGTGGTGAACTACCTTGCTTGTGTTGTTCTCTTAAGGATGCGTCACAATGAGTGGAACAACTCATCTTGAAAAGTTAGATGTCCAGGATAGGATAGGGAACCCAACCAATTATAAACCCCATATAATCTCCTTAATTCATCACCCCATTGTGACGCATCAAATTGATATCAGAGCCACTCCTAGGGCGCCCACCGTCTGGCACTTTATCCTGTGGGATTACGGTCCCATAATGGTGACCATAGGCATCGCCCCTGGGGCCGTTCGGCGATATAATGGGTTGGGTTCCTCCTCTTGTATAGCTAGCTTTTCGGGATGAGTTCTTCCACCCATTGTTATGCATCACTTAACCTACTCTATCAGTCTTTGAGAAACTTGACAGCCATTGAAGTGATTTTATACATTTCTGTTTACCCGAAGCAAGAGGATTATAAATTGTAGACTTTGTCCGTTCCAGGAGGATGTAGTTAAGCTTGTTCTTGAAGTGACAAAAAACGGCTCTACTCCACGACTGCACGCTTGTGTGGTTGGACTTGGATGTGATGATTTTTCTCGGACACGTCTGCGGTCAATATAACAGTCCCGGGAGAAATATTTTCAGTAGAGTTGGAATTCTGGTGTTGTTAAATCTTGAGTTTGTTTCATCGTATACAGCAAGGAGCACCTTCATTTTGGTCTCTGAGCATATCTTATCATTTTTCTTCCTGTTTCTCGTTTTCCTTTCTCCAAGCTTGGAAGAGTGCGGCCGCTACTTGGAGACTGCGAAAAGTCCATGAAAACTAGCCTGCAGACATCATTGAAGGGCAAATGGATACAGACCACTTATCAAGGGTATTCAACATTATCCTGGATTTGTTTCTTCTAGAAATCCAATTTAATTTTCGCTATTAAGTCCATCTGATTCTTTGGAGATATTTGCCCTAGACATTAGGGAGAGAACCTACACTACGCTCTAACGGCAGTTTGACATGTCGAGAAGACAGATGTTGTCACCCTTGGTTCTACATTTGGTGCGTGCCTTGTGTTCCGCTATGGAGATCTTCCTAATTGTCTTTCTTGTTTCAAGCGAGTAGTTCCGGACATGGCTGTTGCCGGCAGCTCCAGAAGCTCCTGTGCAGAGAAATACGGAACCCGGTCCAATAAGTGAAGAACAGGAAATCGTAGATGATGCTGCACAGGCGAGCAAGCGCCAGGAAATTGTAAATGGACCTGGTTCATTTCCTAGCTATTTTTCATGTTGTATCAGTTACTGGAACCTCTCATCCTGATGTTTCATTTGTGTCTAGATTGTGATGTTTCCTAGCTATATTTTTTTCTTTACGTTCAGTTTCTTTGTAAATTATGCCGATTATGTTGCGGCTCTGAACGGATTGTAGAAGCTGATCGAGTTGATCTCAGAATTTGCAGGACGTTCTGTTAAAACTGTATCCTGGAGCGTAATGAAAGATTTGATCTTTTGGGAGTTTTTCCCTCCTCAAAGGTAGGGAGAAAAATGAGATATGCCATCTGAGGCTCCTGCATCATTCCACATGGCATTGGGTTGTTTCTCGTCGTTTTGAGTCGGTATGTTTTTAGTTGGCGGGATCTTATATTTCGCATATACAACGATCGTGAAGTTGCACCCGCTGAAAACAGGCGAACAAGCCCAAAAAAAACTCCCCCTCTTTCTCTCTCGCTTCGCTCTCATGTCTCCGATCACGCCTCCACCGCCGACATGGTGGGAGCGCATCTACTACGGATGGTGGAGGATAACCGCCACTTTGGCCCTCTGCGCCGCCTTGGCATACGTGGGCGCCGCCCTCTTCTTCCTTAGTCTCCTTCTCTACGTCATCACCCTCTTCCTCTTCGTCTTCCGTTGTATCGTTTTTCAAAACCCTTTTCCTTTCGATGACGACGCTACGCTAGTTGACCTATTCGGCCCTGTTGGGCCCCCCATCTTCATCGCCCTCGGAGTTGGCGTCGTGATCCTCTTCGTCATTCTCGTCCTCGTTATCATAGTATTTCCTCCGCTAGACCCGAAGTCTTGGCCGGTCGCCCGCCGCCCGCCGCCTCGACGTCTGCGCCAATTGCCTGAGTGAAGTCCGGGAGGACTACACGCTGTGCCTGATAGCCAAATGTGACCGCAAGGACCACCTGGGCTGCATCGGCAAGTGGCTCGCCTTCCACGTCACCTGCCTTGTCTGCCGTGCTGACCTCAAGTCGCAGCCAGCCGTGCACTCGGCAAGTCAACTTGCCAAGTCAGGCACCGAGCCGCCGTGTGTCGAGGTGAAGGTCGAGCCAGCTCCGCCAGATGGTGGCGCGCCAGAGAGGAGCCCACGGGAGCTAATCCGGCCGCCAGATCTTGGGACAAGGACGAGAGCGGCAAGCAATTGATGGACCGGCCCGAGTCAGTCCTGCCCCTGGAAGGTTGCTTGAGGCAAGGATACCGATTCGGAGGCCTGGAGCAGCGCGGGAGGCACTTCTCGAGGTCGGACAGGCTCGACCGGGCAGCCAAGTCGGAGAGGAAGGCTTTAAATAGGCTCTCACCTAGAGTGGCTGCCGAGGGTGGCTGAGGGCTTTCCATTTAGTGCGTAAATTTTTTTTTAAATGAATTAGAGTGTTATGGAATTCAAAGACGATTGACCGAAAAATCCATGAAAATGTTAACTTTTAATTAAAAAAATGATAGCATCCATTTTTTAAATTTGCGTTAATAAAATGCAAATGTAAATTTCTAACCGTGCAATGAAGAAATTTACTAGTGTAAGCATATTCCAAGCATGAAGTTATATGATTAACTGCATCTATTTGCTTGTTCGAGTTTTGCTTATCTTTCCATTTTAAGTATTTCAAAATATTTATGGTCAGATCTCTTATATCTTTTGTAAATTTTGAGATTTTAGATGATAAATGTCTGTATGATTAAATCTCTTGAGCAATAGGCATCCCTTTCTCGCGTTTAAAATTAATTTAAAAACTTTAAGCATATCACATCATATTATCCTAATTTGTATCATGAATAATATGGAAGCTACTCAATTGCAAGTTGATAAATTGGGCCAAAAGTACCACTTGGAACAAAAAGAGTACCCACTTCCGATGCTAGCAACTTTGGAAGGAAAAAAAAAACTAATTTGAAAATGATCGACCTGAAGGGTACTTGTTTGCTGCAATTTCTAATATCTTATTCTTTCTTTCTGGCAAGAAAGAAGCAGCAGCTGTCCTTGGTAGAAGGGTGTGACGCATCATCCCCGTCAATGCCGACTGTACTACGTAGGATGATCAACATTCACGTCAACGATTTTTGGTCAAAATTGATCAAGTTGACTCAATTAGCACAAATACAAAAGATTTAGGACGAAATTGGCACAGTTAAAAAATTTAAGATCAAATTGGCACCAATGTAAAAGGTTTATGACTTTTTGAACACTTTTCTCCTTGAGAAACTAATCACCAATTTCAAAGACGCAGAGCCTTGATGATTTTCACCAAATTATCAGCAAAAAATCATTTTGCATATGTAAATTCCAAAACTCTTGATTTCTTGCACTTAAATTCTTTCATGATACTTATAAATAGAAAAAAAGTCACCTGAACTTTTCTTTATTGGGTCTTGAAATTTTATATGGCTATTGATGTGGTGATGGAGTAATCTTGACACAAAATGGACGAAATTTTTTGGGGTCACATCGAATAAAATAAAAAATTCAAAATTTAAAAATAAAATAGGAAAATTACCGATATAATTTACCATAAAAATTAGAATTAAAAGTAAAAATTACTTGAAAATGAACAAAGACCGAAAATAAAAATGAAAGAATATTGGAGAGTGGCGGGGGACACTCTCGCACGACCATCAGTGAGGGCAACGGTTAATTATAAGATTAATAACAAGTTTTTATTAATTTTTTTAACTTTTTATGAGACGTAACCATGACTTTTCGTGTACGATGATTGAAAAAACCTTCTAAACAAGTAATGCATGATTATTATTATTTTTTTGGTTGAAAAGTAATGCATGATTGGAAAATAATAAAATAAACCACGTGCCATTTTCCTCCACTTTAAACTTACGAAGGTAATGAAAGGACTTATTAAATGTACAAAATTAGCAAGTCTCAGGATTTTAACGCATGAAATTAACAAATTTTGAGACTTGTGCCGTAATTATCCTAAAAAAAGTTCCTTGACCTTTTGAAAATTTCTATTGACTTTGCGTTCTTTTAACTTCAGACTTTCTTAAACTATCAGCATCGAGTAGTTATGCTATTTTAAGAGAATAGATTTAGGTTATGTGTGCATATATGTTCGCGCGATTTTGTGTCGGGAATATCTTTCACCGAAACTCATTCATCGATTTTTATTAGTATGGGTTCTGTGGCTCTGCTCTGATGAAGATCTTCTGTCCTTCGGTTAGCTTTATCAGCCCATCTTTCAGTAACAAGTCAAAAATTTCATCTAACTTGTATATGTCAAACGAATAACTGCTTGACTCCTTGCCCTTGACCTTCGCAAATTCCTTCACTCTTACTGGTTTGAGAGCTGGGCATACATATGGTTTTTCCAAAACCATGGTCACTTCTTCTATTTCATTTTCCTCTTCTTCCTTCATAGGGCTTTCAACTTCGGGACCACATGTACCAATCATGGCTTATCGATTATCTTTCACCGGCTTCCTATCTTTTTCTCTCAACAAGTGTTCATACTTCGAGACCCTTGTAGTTAACTGAAAAAGATCATAAAATGTTTGTCCTTCAAAACGCTCTCGGAGATTGAACTTAAGCCCATTGAAAGCCAAATCAATAAACTCTTTTTCAGTAAGAGAGGTCAGGCATCGATTCCTTGATTTCTTGAACCTGGCAATGAATTGATCCGCTGTTTCATTCCCATACTAATGCATCCTTGCCAAATCAGCCACTGATACTTCGGGTACTAACCGATAAAATTGAGAATGGAACTGTCGTTTTATTTCAGCCCAATTTTGGATAGAATTAGTCGGCATATTAGTGTACCATGTGAATGCTGTTTTGGACAATGATAACGGGAACAGTTTTAATCTTAGGTACTTATTCGTATCTGCTTCCCCCACATTAAGCTAAGAAACGGCCGATGTATTCAACAGTTGACTGATCTTCTTCTCTCGTAAACACGGCAAAGTTTGGCGTCTTAAATCCTCTTAGATAAGGAATATTATCCACCCATTCAGGATGGGATTTCCTGTAAACTAGTTATGGAACTCCTCTATCTACTCTCAATTGCTGAAGTACTATCATAGCTACTTGATCTGGGTTCCATGGCTTCATGTTTTATTGGCCAATCCAAGCTTCTTGCCCCCTAGGGTCAACTGGTAGAGGTTGATCCATTCCTTGATTTTCTGGGTTGAAATTAACCGGTGGTACTGGCCTATATGGCTGATTTCCCATGCCCTGTGGATTCGGCATGATTTCAGGAGACCTCATTGTTTCGAATTGAGTACATTCGGTACCGAGTGTGCATTTTGGACATTTGGATTACTTGTGTTAACTTCAACCGAGGCATTTTGAGGAAAAACATAACCATTGACTCCATTTATCAAATTTCCTAGAGTAAGATTCTCCAACCTTGGTATAATTCTTACATTTGGAAGTGGTACAGATATTCCTCCATCATAATTATACCTAGAACTAGGAGGGCCATATACAAGAGGATATGGCATCATACCAGGAGAATTCACTTGAAAAGGTAATACTTGAAATGATGAACTCGGACGAGATATTACCTTATTTATAACATTGATCATCATTGGTTTGATGACATCAGTGACATGTTTAACTATATGATTAGTCATTTCGTTCTGTTGTTCCTTAAACATTCTTCATCGTAGCCACCACCGTAGAATCTGATGCCAGTGCACAAGTATGTTCTTCATTCAACCGCTGTGGTATATCAGTATTTTGAGGGGGAATCCCAATGGCTACATTTGTAGTAGAATTTTCTGAATGGGCGCCATCTTCAGGATTATTAGCCTGGTCATTCTGACCACGATCTCCTTCTGGTTGATTCTTTGTTCTCACCATTTCTCCTAAAACTCATCACGAGTTCCACCGAGCATGCCAAAAAGATGTTCGTGCGATTTTGTATTGGGAATATCTTTCACCGAAACTCGTTATTCGATTTTTATTAATATGAGTTCTGTGGTTTTGTTCTGATAGAGATTCTGAATAAGGAAATGTTTCGAAAGTTGAACAATCTATGATTACATTACTCATACTTACTATAAATGGGACATAAACTGCTGAAATCTAAAGATACAAGGAATAGAAAGTGCAGGAAAATTAAACTGGAAGCAGTAATGAAAACTTCGAAAGAAACAGAGTATTTTTCTTAGTAGTGTTCTGTGGTCGTATCCTCTTATCCTCTCTTCTGAATACTTATTTGCCTTACATTCTTAACTACTTGAATAGTTATTTTCCAATTTCAAACATTTGAATTTTAACACCCACGCTCATTTCTTCTCAATCCACGATTCCATAACTTGTTCGTGAAAATCGAAACATTTTCTAATCCCACTTGTAACTGTATAGTCAGTTGAATCTTTTTTGAATAACATCCCTTAACTTCCAAAAAACCCGTTCGCACCCATGAGTTTTGCTCCATGTTCCCGAATTTCAAGATATAATCCCTACGTCGTATTCCTGAGATTTACCAAATTCAAGTGCACGGCATCCTTCATTCGGTATCTTTTGTACTTTCTTTTAAACTTCCCTAATATGCAAGTACCATGGGGTTATTCGGTAAGTCCTTTCCTTCTTACCATATTTCGGATCTACTAGTAAAGTTTTTCCCCGTGACGTCATATCCAAGATGCCGAATCATTAAGAGACAACTTTCGATATCAACAATATATGTTTCGGAATACGTAAGTACTTACTTCATTTCATCCACCCAAAGAAAACATCGACTAGCAAATCTTATGAAAATACTTACTTTTCTTTCAATAAAACAATCAAGGTCACATCATTTTTGCGGGACTGGTATTCGTTTTCACAAATCATTTTTAGCAATGCTTCCACATCCAATATTGATTTCTTAGTACTTAACAAATGAAGTTGAAGCAAAAAATTCGTCCACTTTGATTTCTCAATGATATAATGCGGTGCTTGATGGGTACCTTATTTTCATCATACACCCCTTAATAAAGTTATATAGTCATTGCAACAAGATACCCCGCTTTTGTAAAATAAAAGATAATATATCTTATTTCAGCGATTCAAACAAAATGATCATTTATATGTTGTTAAATCTATAAAAACAATGACAATTAAACTGGCTAGGAAATTTGTAATATGTTCGATCAATGATCATATCTCTAGAGATCATTTTTCTTCCTTAAGAACCGAGTTGATAGATTAGACATAATGAAAATATAATTTTGCTGGCACCCAAACTACATGTTATAGCTCAACATATTACCATTATAATCTATATCATTGAACATAAGAAAAATGACGTTTTTTAAAATGGTCAACCATATGAGTTGCGCATTAGCTGGATACAAGAGTGAAACCAAATTTGGGCACAAAAAAAATTTTCTTCCCGAGAATAATGACAAATATGAATGTCTATTTACGTTCTTACCTATGTTTGATCAACTCCATTAAGTAAAAAACAAAAAATAATAAAAAAATGTTTTTAAAATTTTTAACTTACGGAAAGAAGCTTATTTCAAAGTTATTAGTGATGGTCTTGCCAGCCCGCCTAAGGTTCAAGCCCGCCCAATGCCATAAAAGGTTTGGGCCACCCGCAACTTCTCTTTCTCTCTGCAGCAGCAAAAAACGTCTTAATAATGAATGTTTTGACGCTGATTAAAGCGAAGCTAAGCTGAAAATGGAGAACCGGGAGGAACAAGAAGAAGAAGGCGACCTTCCGCGCCAGCCAAACCGCAACAAAACAGTGATAAAGATCCCTTCATACCAAGAAGTTTTAGAGAGCTCTCAGTCGAAATCGACCCCACCATCTCTCTTCATCCCTTCTGCTTCTTTCTCCCAAGCTTTCTCTTTCCTCAAATCCTCCGAATTCTACTCTCCTCCTCCTCCTCCTCCTCCTCCGTCTCCTCCGCCTCCAACCGGCAACCTCCCCGCTGCCACCGCCACCGCCACCGCGACGTGGAGGTACTAAATATACAATTTTAAAGACTGCTGTAACTTCTGCTTGGAGGAAGTTCCTTTGTTTTGGGGTCGGAGCTGAAAAAGATTGATTTTTTTCCCCTTGTTGACTTGATGGGTGTCTTCTTGTTTCGTTGTCTAGTGTTGCCGGTACATCCGGTGCTGTTGCTGGGTCATCGTCAAAATCCTCTTTTGCCGCGCAGGGCCGCAATGCGATCCTGGTTAGCCATAGACAAGTAAGGGTCTTCTTACTCAAAGATTGTGAGAGCTTAATTTTTGTTTTAAGATATAAAAGGATGAACCTTTGTTAAGCATAATTTTGTCACCAAGATCAATTATTGAGCATGCAATTACCAGATCGGTTCAGACTATCAAATGAGAGCAACTCTAGCAATCTATGGTTCGCGTAGTGCACTGATGGATTTCGAATCAAGGAGGAAGAGGACATGACCATTCTAGAGTTTTTAATTGTTTTGTTGTCACATGTTGGCGACTGTTCTAGAGCTGATGTAATTAGAAGTTACGGTTTCAGGAAGTTATGGCATTATCCTTTTAATGGCGCAGAAGGAACCACATATGAGTTTTGGTCTGAGATTTTTGGTATGCCTTTTGTGTTTAGAATCTAGATTTTGGAAAATTGTCAAGAACTTGCTTTAGGACAGGCTCTAAACCCTCGAAATAATTGAATTTGTTCGAGTATATTCATAGTCTTATAAGATTACTATATTTTTTCACACAGACCATCTCACAAAAACAAAAGTAAGGGGAAAAAGCTCCTGCCTGATAAATTTTCTAGCATATAGAGCTCTTTTGACTCATCCTTCTTCATCTAATCCCTTTCCCTTATGTAGAAGGGTAATCCCTTGCTCAAACATATCAGGAATGTGAGGTGGGCTTTTGCCGACATTACTGGTGACTACTTACTTGGACAGAACTCATGTGCTCTTTATTTGAGGTTTGAGTTTTTCCCCCTTTCTAAGTTGCCAAATTAGTTTCTTTCTTGTTCTTATGTGTTTGGTCACCCAGCTGCTATGAAGATCATCTTATTTGGTAAGCACATACAAAACGTTCATGGTATATTTGGAAACAAAAGGGATACCGCTGATTATTGTGAAACAGTCACTAGAGCCGTTCATTCATATGAATGTTCAATCTGGTGTTGCTTAACTTTTATTTTCTAAAACGTGGATGTCCTATGGTGCAAAATTAAGGTCTGTTTTTTTTCTTTCATTGATGCAATCATAGCCTCATAGGTTACAATGAAAATACTTTTTATAGTCAAGCACAAGACTACTCCAATTGAGAATCATCCATGCAATTTGAGCTCATTTTGTGGATGCATGTGGATACTGGAGTTTTCACTGGCACGTTTGGACCCACTGATCTTTATTTGGAATGGACCTAAGGTCAACTATAGTGGGAAGAATAGAGAATTGAAAAGCAATTGAGCTTGGTGTGTGTACTTGATAACTCATTGCTGCTTTTGTAGCCTTCGCTATCATCTGCTGCATCCAGATTATCTATACTATCGTATAAGGGAGCTACAGAAGAACTACAAGCTTCGTGTTGTTTTTATGTCATGTTGATGTGGTGAGCTACCTTGTTTTTTGGTCGTTCTCTGAACCGGCTTTATCAGTCTTGGAAACTTCAAAGCCATTGAATTGATTTTATTCTTTTTGTTTACTTGAAGCAAGAGGTTTTTAAAGTGTAAACTCTGTCCATTTCAGGAGGATGTAGTTAAGCCTCTTCTTGAAGTGACGAAAACAGCTCTGCTTCATGACTGCACACTCTTGTGTGGTTGGAGGTACTGATTTATCTTGGACACGTGTGTGGTCCGTATAACAGTTTTGGGAGAAATATTTTCAGTGGAGTTGGAATTCTGCTGCAGCCAATTCTAGATTTTGTTTCATTATTCACAGCAAGGAATAGCTTCAATTTGGTGTTTGAGAATATCTTACCATTCTATTTCTTCTTCTTTTTCTTTTTCTAAGCTTGGAAGAGTGTGGCCGCTACTTGGAGACTATAAAAGTCTATGAAAACAAGCCTGCCGACATCATTCAAGGGCAAATGGATACAGACTACTTATCAAGGGTATTCTATGTTATTTTGGATTTGGTTTCCTTCTAGAAATCCAATTTCCATTTTGCTGTTATTAAGTCCATCCGATTCTTCAGAGATATTTGCGCTGGACACTTGGGAGAACCTACACTCTGTTTCTTAAGTTTGCATTTGGTGAAGCTGAAATCTTTCCTTTTCCTGCAGCTGACTCATGCTCTAACAACAGTTCGACATGTCAATAAGACAGATGTTGTCACCCTTGGTTCTACATTTGGGGTATGCCTTGTGTTCTGCTTTGGAAAATCTTCCTAATTTTATTATTTTATTTCAAATAAAAGTAGTTAGAGATATCCTTTTGTTGAGGATTAAAACCTTAAATGGGATTCCCATTTTTTCAGTCTCTTTCTCATATAATGGATGCTTCCATGGAAGATTTAGCTCGATGTCCTGGTATAGGGGAGCGCAAGGTGTTTCTATCTTGAACCTACTGCAGTACTTATATTAAAATCTGATTGAAAGCCATTTATTTCAATTTGTCTATTTATGCTTTTGAAGTAGGTAAGGCGCTTGTATGATACTTTTCACGAACCATTCAAGCGAGTGGTTCCGAACATTGCTGCTGCAGCTCCAGAAGCTCCTGTGCAGAAAAATGGTGAAACTGGTTCAATAAGTGAAGCACAGGAATCTGTAGATGATTTTGCACAGACAAGCAAGCGCCAGAAAAAAGAGCCTGAATTGACTGTTAAGTCGGGCCCTTTCTGTGGCTTTTTCGAAATATGCTGATAAAATCGGTAAAAGAAATGCTAAACCATGAGAGGGGAGGGGAGGCGAACCAAGTACTGGCCAAGACACATGCTGAGAAAAGCTGTTGAGAGATTTATGTTTTGGCAGAGCAAAAGCCTTGAACATGAGGAACCATCTGTTCCAGGCATTTGGGTCCGTGCTTCATGCTACTGGAAGTACATCAACATTCTTTTTGTTCCCTGACCAGATGCTTGCATACCATCTATTACTCTGCTTTTGCCCAAATTCTGTTAGATGTATTTGAGAGCAGTAGTCACGAAGAGAAGATTTTCATTTCCTAGCTATTTCTATGTTGTATTAGATACTGGAACCTCTCATCCTGATGTTTCATTTGTGTATAAGTTTCTTTGTAAATTGTGTTGATTATGTTGCGGCTCTCAACATATTGTAGAAGCTGATCTGAATTGATGTCAGAACTTATAAGATGTCCTGTTAAACTGTATCCAGAAATGTAATGAAAGATTTGATCTTATGATAGTTTTGCCCTCCTCAAAGGCAAGGGGATAAATGAGATACGCCATCTGAGACTTGGCAGTAGTCCACATGGCCTGAGTTGTGTCTTGTCGTTTCAAGTCTTCCTGGGTAATATTCTCTCAGCGGAGAAATGAGGAAGGAAAAAGTTATGCCAGTTGAGACTTCTGCATTATTCCACATGGCCTGGATCGTTTCTTGTCATTTCAAGTGTCCCAGGGTAATATTCTCTCACTTTTCTTTGATAGGACTGGAACTGAAGGATGACATGGAGCACTCTCTTTCTTTTGCTCATTCTTTTCTGCATGACTCATACCTAAAAGGAGATCGAATTTTTTGCTGCCAATTTTGGTGGGGCGGCAGCTTCTATTTGCCCATCAACTTGCTTTAATTTCAGTATTGTTTGGGTAGTCTGTCTAGTTATGGAAGAGAAACAATTCCTTTTGCCATGCCACGCCACGGAAAGGCAAATTGTGGCATGTTTTAAGATTTTGCAACTTATTTTCACAAATTTTTTCCTGGCATTTGTAGCGTCGACAAGCCTTTTTCATTGCTCCTTGTCAATTTGTCACCTAGCTTCATTAATTTGAGCCTTCTAATCTTATCTTTTTGCTTATGCAGGTGATGGCCAATTTTTCTTGATTTACATGTGCTTGATCCTTGTTATTCTCATTAAATTAAGTGAGTTTCTTATCGGGTTTCAGCATTTGATTTCTCGTCATACCATAGTGAAGATCAATTTCTTCGACATTTATTTATCTTATCAAATATGGAATTATGGAACTACAATGTGAAAACTTGACAGAGCACCCTGCCTGAGATGAGCATGTACAGCTTCTGGATAGCGCCAGCATATCCTTATCTAGGAAAAAGATTGCACAATCTTGATCGTCAGGATTTTCATATTTGGGATGCTTCCTTTTTATGCTCCTGTATTCGCATGCCATCTTGTGTATTCGATGGTCCCTCTGAATTTTGAAGATTCTTCATGCCTCCAATAAGGAAAATGTCTTGTGATTCCCTTATGCCTAGTACCTGGGGCTGACCGCATTGTTCTGGAATCTCAAGGAATCGGAAGAACTGATCGAGGAGTAGTTCTTAGCCAGGGGAACTAGTGACTGAACAACATCTGTCATCAGAGGACGATAATCTGCTTCCGCTTGCACGCACATTGCGGCAATAGCAGCTACCTGTTGAGAATGAGAACCAGCACGGTATAGTTAAGTTGGCATAATCTATATTCTGGCATTTAGGAGATCGTGAAGTTGCACGCTGACCTGAACCAACTCTTTCTTGGAAAAGTGGCCTTTCAGAGCTGGATCAACCATTTCCACTACCTTTTCTCTGTTAGTTAACCTCGGAAGAGCCTGATACATTCGAGAGCGTTAAGTTTATGCTTTGACTTACTGCTTAGGAATAAGTGGAATGACATTGCATGGACTTAACAGCACCCACGGAAAAAAAAAAGCTTTGCAGGCTAATTGGGTTTTAGCAGAGAACTACTATTACATTCGATTAGCATCCAATGAATGACCATAGCCCAACGTAAAGCTAGAGTAAACTTGCAGCCCAGTGAACAACTAAGAAATAACATTGATTAGAGCACTGGATTGATCTTATCATTATGCAATCAAATTATAATAGTGGAAGGGCTAAAGTACCAACCCATGAAACTAGGACATGTTCTCCAGAAGGGCGCTCACTATCAATTGGTACTCGGCCTGTCAATAGTTCTAGAAGGACAACACCGTAGCTGTATATGTCGGACTTTGTTGTTAACTTACCTGTTGAAGCATATCTGCATGACCAAAAAACCGATGAAGTTGTTAACTAATGAATAGTTGATATTTGATATCTTCGTGAAATGTGACTATTGACAAGTCATCCTACATTTTTATCTGATATTTCGCCATACAAACTGCCAAAATAATCTACGGATATGAAAATGATGGCATTACAGCTAGTCCTAGTGTTCTTTAGTTAGTCATGGTTTTTGGTGGTTGCCTGCCACCAGCTAAGCTAATCTGTGGGGAAAAAACTGGCGACCTTCCTAATGGGGACCTCTGTGTTGTCCATGTACGGATGTTAGCTCATGATCTGTTGTTTTCATTGGTTTCTTTCTGATAATGGACAATGAGATGCATGAGAAACTAATGGACTACTCACTCCGGTGCCACGTAACCAGTGGTCCCCAGTACCCGCGTCGAAATCTGGCCATTGACCTGTCTGACCCCATCTTGGCCAGGCCGAAGTCAGACACTTTGGCACGGAAGTTGTTGTCGAGCAGAATGTTGGTGCACTTGAAGTCGCGGTGGATGACCGAGGGCACCGTGTGCTCGTGCAGAAACTCTAGGGCCCTGGCACAATCGAGGGCTATCGCTAGCCGGGTCCCCCAATCCAAAGGGCTGTGTTGGCTGTGTGAGTGCGGTGGATGCAGGTGATGCTTGAGTGTTCCATGGGGCATGTATTCCAGTATCAGGAGCCTATGGTTTTGGTCAGCACAGTAACCCAGTAGATCCACCAAGTATGGTGAGTGCAACCTGCTCAACAGATCGACCTGCATTACCAAAATTAAATAGATTAACGATATTTGCAGTTTAATTTACATCCATGTGCAATGTTGACTATTATGCATTAGCTATATGCTAAAGTTAGTTTCACAAAGCAATACCTATAGGTGCAGGCACAGTAGTGGAGCAGAAAGTGCCAAGGAATTTATGCATAGAATATGAGCTCTGTGCCTGAAGTAAAGAAAGGGAGCCGATGGTGCTAAAGTCAACACTTGCTAGACTCTTTGCTCATGCCTTTTTTAAGGACTACTTAATTTCGCTCAGCTCTTGTTTGACTTCCAAGTTCAAGGAACTTTTTGCATTAAGCGAACTAGCTTAGTTTGCGCTTATGGACTGTGAGATTGATCACTTACAAGTTGCTTAATGAGTTTCTGAATGTTGGTAACTTAACGGGAGGGATTACTTGGTAACATGTACATCATGGGATTCAAAACGGGGAGAGAAGAGAGGGAACAAGAGAGAGAGAGAATAGACTTCTAGTAGTACTGTAAAATTTGATCAAAACTTTGTTCGTAGAATTGCGAGTCAAAATTTTTTCTACATGGTGGATTGGAAGCGTATTAATGACATCGGGTTGGGGACATAAGTAATGGAGTAGAATTTCTCTTAAATACAAATCATTCAAAGTTAATCAGATGAACGAAAGCGATTTCATCCGAGACAGTAATCTTCAAAGCTTGGAAAGTTAAGGAGAGAGTAGAGTGGAGAATCAAATAGCTTAGATTACAGATCCTAGAATGCAAGTAGCCGCAGCATTTCTTGCATACTCACCCGCAGCCCTAGACTAATCATCATAAAGTATTGGCCGCAACTCTTTGTTTCGAAACACTTAAAAAAAAAAAAAATTAATGTTTGTTGCACCGTACCGCACTCGCCCCCCCCCGGCCGAGCCCCCCCCAACCGTTCGGTGCGGCCGCAACATTCGAGAGTTTCTAGAGAGAATACAACCTTTACAGGTAAGATTATGAGTAGGGAATGGACTATGATGCCCCTGTTCCATTGCAGCTATTTTGCCGCAAAAGATTGAATTAAAGTACCCAAGAGAAGTGCATGGCATATAATTTGAGTTAGATTAATCAAAGTAGGTGGGAGGTTGAAAGAGGGGGTGGTTGGTACCATAGAGGTGTGTACGGCTTGGGCTTGATTAAGAGTACGTAAGTAGCGGAAAATCCTGAAGTTGGAAAGAGTGGAAGATGAGATGGAAGAGTAGAATTGGAATGAGTTCAATGGTATGAAGGAGAGAGAGGTGTGTGTGGTGGTTGGCGTTGATCTTTGCCAACCAGAGCTAGAGAGCCAATCATTGAATTGCATGGTCTAGCTGTCGTGACTCTCTATTTCACGTCAACGGCAACCCCTTTGTTAGCTACCACATACCGCATTATACCTTGATGCTCACTATGTTGCAATCCTATGCTTATGGGGGTGCCACTGCTATACAGTGACGTATCTGGCTTGGCCACTGAAGCCTTCATGTGCGCACTATTTCTAATGGAGGGCTGTGCTCTTGTATTGTGTAATATTCACTGTTGACTTACTAGACCCTCTCGCCTATATCTCTGTTAGTTACTGCGACCACCTGAGGGGCATGCAGAGTGCGCTGCGGCCCTGATGCCGGAGCGTATTCCGAGGCCCAAATTTCCTGCTTTCATAGACAGACGTCCTTTATAACATCCATATTCATGCAGTCTAGACCGTCTCTTACGGCAGTATGCTGGCTAAATGGGCATGCGGGGATTTTATGGCAGACGTATAGGAGTGCAGAAGACTATGTTAATGATTAGGGCAGCATGCCTGAGCTGCCCGCGTGCCGGGGCCGGTCCGATCGTGAGCACCTTCGGCCCGACCCACTGGCCCTTCTGGAATCGACCCGGCCGAGCTGTTATTGCCGTGGCATAAGTTTGAATTTTTAGAGTCCTCGTACTTATATTGAGGAGCTTAATAAGTGGATACCTTGGTTGCGAGAGTTGTAGATTGCCTGAGTTGCGGGTGATAGATCTAGCGGTACGATGATCTTGTGGGTCTGAAGTGCTCGTCGTTGGCTTGGCTTTTTTCGTCACCGCATCTGTGCTTGGCCCGATTTTGTGGCGGTACTTGTGTAGTTCTATCAGAGATGTTTGAGCGGTAGATGATGTTAATTGAAAATCGGTTGAGTGAGAGGCAATTCAAGGTAGAATATTTTTGACTGTTAGCTGGTTGGGGGATGATGATGGAGGGTCGAAGACGAGGAGTATCGGGAGAGGAGATCTGAAGTGTGCCAGCGGTTTGGTTGTGCAGTGGGGCTTAGGAGGTGTGTGATGGTGGCTCGGCTAGACGTTTGATGGTCGTGTCTGGGGGGCACGGGGGGAAATGTAGGAGGGCTTCAGATAATAAGTTGTGTATCCGAGTTGCTCCAATGAGCGTGGAATAGTAGTGAGGAAAGTTGGTAGAGTTATTGTAAGTAGTTAGACAATTGCAAAAGTGTCACATTATCGTTTAAAGAGAGTAGTTAAGTAACAGAGACAGGAGAGTACAGAGAGTGTTAGCAAGGTTTATATTATGTGAGGATTGGATATATCATTAAATAGGTAGCTTGACTTTTAGGTGGTGTTTGCTTCCCTCCTGACGATGAGTTTTAGCAGCTTGTAATGGACTATGCTTAAGCATGCATAATCCCTAGAGGAATATATTTAAGGTAATCATAGCGTCATGCGACTTTATGGAATTTAGGATATTTATGTCAATGTATAGGTCTATTTGTAATATTAATGTTTGGGCTTCGAAACAACGCTTCTGAATTTAGTAACATTGACTTGAATTTGAAAATATCAACATTCCTCGTTTATGATATTCCTCGTGATGATTTTACTCGCTTGTTGCCTAATTATTGATCCTCTTTCTCTTTATAAGAACAAGAGGGCATCATTTTAAAGGGTTAATCTGTCACACAGTTTTGAATTATTCCGTTAAGGAGAGGTCTCGGGTAAGTATATGGTGCATGGATTCTTTCCTCTGCATGCTACATATGCAGATTCTGCTACCAATAAAAAGGCTATAAACTTGTGTGGAATAGAAGTGGAACTTGTCTGCTTCGCAATTTATGTAATAGTAAAAAAAACTAATAAAATGTTGATATAAGGCGGCTTAATGGGGGGTGCTTCTGCGTGCTGCTATTTT